>JNBR01000535.1:0-59267 GCA_002081595.1 Achlya hypogyna
GGTTGCGCCGAACGCGATGCATTATGGGACGCAGCTGCGGAGGTCCCACGGCAATCTTTGTCGTTGGCATGGTGTCGTGGGAGCTCAAAGCTCACCGAGTGTTGCAGACCGACTTGAAATAGGCATTGGATGCTAAGGACTCGCTGAAACCGCAATATGTCTTCATATCTGGGCTATGCCCCGTCACATTACATGGTACTGCCTTTGACGAGCGCAGCTAAGCGCTCAGCAGCCTTGCGATCCACGACGCTCCAGCCCAGCGATGCAGTCCCACCGCCAGCGACGCCTCAATAGAGTCAAGCTCTTATATGTACGCGATGTCGAGGTCCATTGAACTTATGAAGATTCAATTGCATCGTCCGCGTCATGACCGTTTCTTCTTACACCCCTCATGTATAACGCAGCCATGGACCGGCCGGCGCCAATGGAGGCAAGCCATATCCACGACAGGCCTTGGGCATCTCCACCCCGTCCGCCACATCTCTATGCACGTATTGGTCCTGGCTTCCAGGTAAACGAACGATATGCAGCTATATTAGTGGTCATGCGAGGCTAGTCATATCAATAGATACGCGCAACCGCTTCACTCGACGAGCGACGCGCACACGTGCACAAGGCTTGTGGCGCGGAAGGCTTCGCCGAAGCAGTCGGCTTGCACGAAGCCTTGGAGCCGCTCGAGCCACACAGCCGACGCCTCGTCACCCATCGCCTGCTCGAGGGCGACGGCCGTCTGTGTCATGTACGTGAGCATGTTAGCGACGACCGCGCGCTCAAGCAGCGCGTCGGCGCCGACGCCCAAGTGCGCAAGCGGGTGCAGCTGCCATTCCTTAAGCTTGGCGCAGACGCTCAGCACCACGTGGCGCGTTGCAATGTGCGGCGCCTCGCGGAGTCGGAGGTAGCTCAGCACGACGGCGCCAAAGCGGGCCCACAGCGGCACGTTGGCGTGATGAGGCTCGATGGCTGCGAGAGCTTGAGCCACGGCCCGCGTCTCACCGCGGAAGAGGCTTGGCACGGCCACGTGCAGCAACAATGTGCGGTGCGCGGCGTCGAAGTCGCCGGCTTGCATGTAGTGGTCGACGGCGCCAGCGAAGTCGCGCACTGCCGTCGCGATCACCGCCATGGCGTCATGGAACCACACAGCCGGCACCAGCGGCGCGAGCGTCTGCAGGAGGCCGTCGGTGGCGGCGGCGCGGTGCAGCAGCGCAACGACGGTGGCGCGGCGCTCGACGTCGTCGGCGATCGTGAGGCCAACGTACACGGCGTCGGCGACACGACCAGCGTCTGCGAGGGCGCTGATGTAGTTGGTCGTGAGCAGCGACGCCTGCTTGGATGTGAGCCGCAGCGACTGGCCCGGCAGGTGCGAAAGCACTGCATGCAAGTGCCACGCGGCCTCGGCATCGAGCACGGAAAGCAGCGGGACGAGCGATGCCTTGGCGCCAACGGCCACGAGGAGCAGCTCCATGAGCGCGTCAGCCTTGAGCCCGTGACGCGGCGCCTTGCACAGCTGTGCAGCGACGGCAGCCTGGAAGGTGCGGACGGCCGTCGCGAGCGACTGCGGCCCCTCCTGGTACCAGAATACGAGAGCCAGCGCCTGCAGCCAGTCGAGCTGCGGCAGCCGCTGAGTAACCACGGTCACCGAGCCGGCGAGGAGGCTGTATGCCCAGGCGAGCTCGGGTTCCATGAACTGCAGCGCATTCGTCTCGGCCCACGCCTCTAGTTGCACACGCAGACTCGCGCGGAAGTCGCCGTCGCGGTAGCTGGCCGCCTGCGCGATGAGCGTCGCGAGTCGAAAGTTGCCAAGGGTAGCAGCCATCGTCGCCGCATCCATGAGGCGGTACTGACAGAGGTGGTGCAGCACTGCACTAACGCTCGGCGTCTTCGGCGCCGGCCTCTGCACGGCGCGGGCAAACCACTGCGACACGAACGCATGGCGTCGGTCCCACGCGGGGAGGTCGGCCAGGGCCGGCGCCGTCGTCGCGATCGGCGGCAAGTACGGCGCCGTCGCCGACTCCTGCCCGTACAGCGCCTGGACGAGGCTCCACAGTAGGGCGTCGGGGCCGTTGCTGAAGCCATCAAGAAGCGCCGACACGTCGGCAGGCAGCGTTACGTGGCGGGTCACAGGGTCTTGCCGACTCACGGCGCGGTGGGCTGCCAAGAGCGACGTCGACGGCAGAGGCGGTGAGTGCGGGCGCATGGCTACGTGCTGCCCGGCGTGCGACGTGGTGAGAACGCCTCCCGGGCCAAAGGACGCGCGAAACGACTTGCCTAGGAAAATGCCCATGTCGAGAGACTTGAGCGGACCGTTCCAGAGCGCGAAGACGCGCGACGTTGCGGGTGTCTTGATAGGGTACACGACAAGCGAACGAGGCACCGGAACAGTAGCCGGCGTCGGCGTCGGCTCAACGACGGCCAACCGCGTCACCGACAGAGTCGACGCGGGGGCTTCGTGGGCGGGGGCTGCGTCGGGCGGGAGGTACATCGCCGAGAGCTCGTGTAGGCGGTGCGGGTTGAGCTGCAGCGTGGATGCCATAGCCTGTAGGCTCCCCTTCTTCGCGCTCATGGAGTGGTCGGCATCGTCGTCGTCGTCTTCGTCGAGGCCGTACCGGCTAAAGTGCTCAACGCGGAACTTCCAGACGCCGGCGTCCGGGCAGTAGTCGACAAAGGTGGCGTCCATCGTTTCGGTGCGCGTGCGGACGCGGTCAATGTACTGCTGGCGCTTGGCCGGCTGCGTTGGCGGGTACACCTGCAGCAGCTCCACGAGCGCGGGCCGGTTGAGCCCGCTGCCCAGCGCGTGCTTGTTGTCTTCGTCCGGATACACCACGACTTCCCGCGTTGAGAAGAGCACAAGGTCATCGAGCTGGAGATTTGTCACGTCTGTCGCGCCGTACCACTGAACGCACCCGAGGCCCTTGCAGCCAACAGCAAAGTTGTCCACAGCCTGTAGCTCGGCCGTCGACATCGTCGAAAGCGTCGCTATGTCGGGCAGGGTGTAGTACCCTTCCTTTGTGAGCGTCGGCGCTAGAGGGTTCTGTGCGGGCGAAGCAAACTCGTCGGCCTTGTTGCCGTTGGCCTCAAAGAACGCATCAAAGCTCATGAACGGCTGCGCGGCCACCACGTCCAGCGAGCCGTTCACGAACTCGACCGCCTTGTGCGCTGCAGTCACCGGCGCGCCGTCGAAGCGGACTTCAAATGCGCCTGCGAGGCCGGCCTTCTCGGTGATGGCCGCCCGCACATCAGCGCCGGTCGCAAGGCTATCGACCACAATCTGCAGCGTCGTCTTGGACGGCAGCGTCACCGCCAACGTTACGGTCGGCGCCGCGGGGTCCTCGGCCGGGATCACGTGGGGAGCAGATGGAGGAGGCACCCGGCGCACCTTAGGCGGCGTGTCAATGTTGAGCTGTTTGGTTGCGATGCTCTTGAACTTCGTCGTCGCAAAGCTAAAGTCCGCGGCAGACGGCGCCATCGGTGTTTCATCCAGCAGACGCCGGGCGGGCGTCGGCGCGGCCACTGTCGTCTTGGGCACGCTCAGGAACGTTGGCACCGTCGCCACAGGCCGTGCTAGCGCTGAAGGCCGCTGGTACTCGACGGCGTCCGCCACCTTGGCGCGCGGCAGCGCGTGGGGCACCGGCAGTGTCAGAGTCGTCTTGATCTGCTGCTCGATGAGGCCGGCGCCGAAAGAGCCGGCGCCGTACGGGTTTGCATCGTGGCCAGCAACGAGAGTGGTCGGAGCGGGTGGCGCTGCCTGGCCGAAGCCACCGGTAGTGGCCCCAGGCGCCGGAAAAGAAAAGGCCGAGCCCGTTGTCGCTGGTGCGGCCGTTGACCCAAAGAGTGACGGCGTCGTCGACGGCGTTGTAAGGCTGAAGGCGTTTGTCGTGCTTGGCGTGGCGGGCTTCCCGAAGAGGCTCGAGCCAAAGCCACCCGTAGTCGTCGGGGTCGTTGACGGAGTCGCCGAGAAGTTAAAACCCGTGGACGGCGTGGTCGTCGGCGTCGAGAAGAGGGAGCTACCGGTCCCGGCCGTTCCAAAGCCCGGCGTCGCGGGTGTCGTGGTCGTTGTACTACCGAAGCCTCCAAAGCCACCGGTGGCGGGTTTGTTAGTGCCGAACGCGCTCGTTCCAAAAGCCGACGTCGAAGGCGTTGCGGTAGCCGTCGACCCGAACATGCCACCGCTGGGGGCAGGCGTCGTGGTGCTGCCAAAGCCACCGAAGCCGCCCGTTGTAGGGGCGGCCGGCTTGTTGAACGAGAACGTGCTCGGGGCGGCGCCAAAACCCGAGGTAGCCGCGGGCTGCGCCGGTGTCGACCCAAACCCGCTAAAGGCCGACGGCGCAGCGGGAGCACCGAACGCCGACGTGCCCGCGGAGCCAAACGCCGGTGTCGACGGCGTTGCAGTTGACCCAAAGCCACCGAAGGCCGAAGGCGTCTGCGCGGCCGGCTGCCCAAATGCGCTTGTGGTCGTTGAGCTGCCGAACATGCCACCAGGGGAGGTGCCGAAAGCGCTAGCGGCGGGCTGGGCCGGCGTCGAGCCGAAGCCACCAAAGGCCGACGTCGGCGCCGCTGGCTGCGCACCAAACGCCGACGGGGTTGTCGAGCCAAAGGCGCCCGTCGTCGCGCCGAAGCCGGTGGTAGGGGTGCTGCCGAAGCCACCGCCGAGCGGCGGCTTGGCTCCAAAGGCGCTGGTCGTGGTGTTCGCAGCGCCAAAGGCACCGAAGCCTGTAGTGGTCGTGGCGCCGCCCGTGTTGGGTACAAGCGCGGCCTGCTGCTGGGCGGCCGCGGGATCCGTGCGCTTCAAGTAGTCTTCCCACCGGAGCTCCTCGACAGACTTGTGCTGGTACTGCGGCATCTTGGAGATAGACTGGTAGTGGATCGTTGTCGCTGGCTTGTTCTTCTCCGTCTCCTGCTCCGCCGTGGGGGCGTACGGCGGGTTGCCCGTGCCGCACTGGGCACCGGCCTGTTGCGGCTGCTGCTGCTGCGAAAAACCGCCAAATGCCGACGTGGGCGCTGCACCGAATGCCGACGTTGTCGCTGGGGTCGCGCCAAATGGACTCGCGGCAGGGGCGCCAAAGGCCGAGGGGGTGGCGGCGGGAGTACCAAAGGCGTTTGGCGTAGCGCCGAAGCCTGAAGTTGCCGGCGCACCGAAGGCCGAAGTGCCACCAAAACCCGTGGACGGCGCAGTGGCACCGAATGTAGAGGTAGTCGGCGCAGCGCCAAAGGCGCTGGGAGTGGCGGCACCAAACGTGCTTGTGGTCGTCGTGCTGCCGAAACCGCCAGCACCGAAGGCCGGCTTGGCAGCGGTGTTGCTGCCAAACATGCCACCTCCACCACCACCGAAGGGGCTCGCCGTGGTGGGGCTTGGGCCGAATGGGCTTGCTGCGGGAGTTGCAGCAGCGCCAAAGGCGGGCGTCGAGTTGGCCGTGTTACCAAACCCGCCGAAGCCAACTGAAGTGCCTCCAGAAGTATTGCCAAAGGCAGAAGTCGTCGTACCGGCTGCAGGCGCACCAAAGGCAGAGGTTGTCGAGGAGCCAAAGCCACTGGAGGCACCGAAGGCCGGTGTCGTGTTGGCGCCGCCGCCAAACGGGGATGCTGGAGTCGCTGGCGCACCAAAGGGCGATGAGGCCGCACTAGGCTGCGCAGCCGCACCGAAGCCGAAGCCAGTAGAAGGTTGCGTTGCGCCAAAGCCAGCCGCCGGCTGCGCGGCCGCGCCAAAGCCGAAGCCGCCGCTCGCAGGCGCTGCGCCAAACCCTCTGAACGCCATAGAATTGGTCTTTGAACCACTGGATTAGTTCCGTGTGGAGTTCCTGGCATTATTAATATTCTGCCCTGCCAATTCGCATTACAAATATCCAATCAAATACCTCGTATTAATTTTCATAAGTTCAAACAAAACATATACAAAAACCAAATACACCAACCGGCCACCTGAAACCACAGCCCATACAAAACCCCATACAAAATCACGGCCAAGACCATAGAAGTTGCTTCTGCAGGTCTTCGTCCCAGACACACGACGCCGCCCCACCGGCAGACGTGCGCCCGTCGACAAGACCCCAAGTACCCTGCGCCCTGTGCCCTGTGCGACAGCAAGCTGCCTCCTTTCTTTCAATTTACTCATATTCGCGCATGCATTGTTTGCCACGAACACAATCAATCACGCCAATGCCGGTTGCTGCTCATACCTATTCAAGCAGTGCGCTGTACGAAGCCATGTCGATTGCCGTCCTGTGACCCCAGTCGCTGTAGCCCTGGAGATAAGTGATTTTAACCTTAGGCTACGGCGCGCAACGACAGCGAGCCAATCGCCGCGGCTGGCGGACCTGGCCGCGTCGCTGATTGGACCACCGCTGGCGCCAAACACCTGTTTAAATGAGCCCTAGCCCTATGACAATATTGACCACAACTGCCGCCATCGCTAACGTTAGGCGAGAGACTCTCTCCAAAGAGCCACGGTGGCCTCCACAGTTGTACAAGGTCACCCAAGCGTCCACCCCTTGCGCAATGGGGTCACAAAGGTTAATTTCAATGTCGGCAAAGCCTGCAGCGGCGGGCAATCTCGGGCGTGACCTAGTGCTCGTCGTCGGCGATGCGGGCCGCGTCGGTGCCGTGGCCAAATGTCTTGCCGAGGAACATCTCGCGGTCGAAGCCGTTGCCTACGCGCAGTTGCATTGGGTTCCAGCCAGGTCACCAAGGACGACGCACTCACAAATTGGGCTTTGTCCACCTTGCGCGCTCGGTTGATGAGGTCGGCCGTGTCGGCCCGGTACCCCTTTTGCGCTTGCTGGCTTTCCTCGCCACCACAGCCCCAAATCTACGCGAGGTGAATGACGCCGATGGAAGCTCGCAGACAGCACCTCGAGCGTGAGGATCTGGAACGAGGCGCGAAGGGAGACTGAGCCCGGCGCAAACGAGTTGCACTTGAGCGCCGAGTAGCAGTCGTCGAGGTCCTCATCAAAGAAGAGCCGACACTTGCTTGTGGTGCCTCCGAGCCCGAGGCCTCGAGGCAGAGCCACACCCTTCGTGTTGAAATACATGTAGTTGGTGCCGCTGGTGCTGGGAAGCACCAGCAGATTTGGGCGGAGTCGGTACAGGAAGCAGCCGGGGCCGCCAAAAAACTTGCTTTGATCCTTCCATGGGGTGTCGCAATAGGCGCCAAAGGTGCCTACACACAGGAATATGCGATGGCGCTCGTACGGGGCGAGACCTCCGTCCGTGGCCGTGCAGACAATGAGGGTTGGGCCGGCGTAGCCCAAGAGGTGGTAGCAGAGGCGGTTGAAACTCAGCCCGTCCTAACCTGCTAAGAGACGCCTGGCGGTCGGGACTACCTGGGTACTCGTGTACAAGCGGTCCCAGCGAGCTTGGAGGTGCATGGATTGTCCTGATAGCGCGATGATCTCGCCCCTACAGGGTGAGAGTACAGCTGCTGTGAGGGAACGACGGCCGTCGTACCGCGACAGAATGTCGGAGCGGTGCGACAACTGCGGCGTTGTGTACGACGTTCGCGTTGACGGCAGCGAGGCAAAGCACTTGGCGCTCATCCAGCTAGCGAAGATTGTGTGAAGCAGTGGGAAGGCTGCGCTGGCCCATGAGCTCAGGTGCGCTCGTGAGATATCGGTCGCGTGCAAATGGAACGATGCCACCATGGCGTCGGCTGCCCCAACGTACGACGCAAAGGACTCTGTGTGCCCGGCGTCGGCCATGAGCAACACTGCGACCTACATTTTCCGACGGTATAACATTCCCGATTTGGCGTTTATCGCGTACAAAGAGCTGCCGGAGCTCGGCGTCCGAGAGCGCCTTGTCCGCCGTTGGATCAAAGACGCTCCACAGACCGCGGACGATGGTGGCAGTTGGGGACCGCATGCACAGCGCAGCTATTGGGCGTACAATGACCTGTCAAATGGCTCGTACTGGCGTCCTACCTGATTTCGCCACATGGGCAAGCGTGAGCGATGTGGTGGGTGGTTCAATGTCGGTCATGTGCAGGAACGCAGTGTACAGCGCGGCGCCAAAGTTAGCGACAATCGGCATGTCGAATTCCACCGGAACCGGACCCAGACTAAAGAGTTCCTACACGCAAAGCATACTGTAATGGTCACACATCGAACCGCGTACCTCGAAGCCGGCACGGTCTGCGTTGGCACCTTCGGCAAGCGCGGCAAGACAGTCGAACTCCTGCGATATTGGTCACGACCAACGCGGCAGATGCATGGACTCACGGCATCACTGAAAGGACCCTTTAAGGCCTCGACCTCGCGGGCAGAGTACGGCGATTTGCTGCTGCTGCTGCTGTTGCCCATCGCGAGAGACGATGCAGATATCGCCAATTCCGTTAAGTTCGACGTCCCAATTTCCGAACCAACGGCGGTACAAAATAGTATGATTGTGTTATGGCACGGTGGTGCTTGTTATAACAATATTCACCGAATGAGGAGCATCAAAAACTGGTACAAATATGCAATATTGTTTCATATTACAGTATTCCTGAGCTTACAATATAGTGCACCTCATTTTTCCTGGCGCAATCGCCATAAAGCATTTCGATAGCGAGCATGGTTGCATTGGTTTTAGCTGCCCTAAACGACGCAAAAGAAGGTCGTCTAGCTGCAAGTTGGTGTGCTGGTGTATGCTCGCAACCATTAATGCAGTACTAGCGACTAATGGCACCGCAACATAATCTAAAATGGTGCGAATGACTGCATTGTCGTTGAAAAATTATCATAAATTTTCCGACTTCATCATTGAAGGGATCACGCTTCGCACGTAGGGCAGGAGGTCTTTCTCGACGAGGTGGCCGAAGCGCTTGGTGAGCTGGGGCAGGTCGGTCAAGTATCGGACGTTTGCCACTCGGATAAGGCACTCGCAGAACTGAGCATACGACAAACTCGTCACTGAATCCTCTACTCCATCGCATGACTGGCTGGCCCAGGGAAGCTACAGTACTATCTTTGCCAAAACAAGCCTTTTGGACCATGACGAGAAGTTCGTCCCGTGTGAGCAAGGGCGTCATAAACCCGCACTCCCTACGCAGCAAGGCCTAGTCGTCCACAGCAAGCACGAACGCTGCGTACAATGCAAAGCCAATGTAAGCGGCTGTTGAGAGGTGTTTCGATGGCGCCAGGTGCTTGTAGATGCTCTTGAGCACGCGCGCGTGGCTTGTCGTCATGAGCTGCAGCATGTTGTGTTCTTTCGCACTGTCCTAACGCAACGCTGATGCAAACGAAATCAGGATTTGATCGAGTGTACTGGGCCGAGGATGTCGACAAGGTTCATTTTAACGGGCTTCCCCGATCGTTTTTCGCTGAGCGACGTGACGATAGGCAGAACCCGGAGCAAGTCATCGCGCTCCATCATGTACTTGTTGGCTTCCTTGCGAAGCACCTCTTTGTCTCGCTTGAGCAACGAGATCTAAACAAGGTAAAGCCCCATCGAATTGGCTTTGGTGGAACCTGAGCGCGCAACGAATGAATGTGGTTTTGAGAACCCTCGCGCTGAATGGCGTCGACGATGGCTTGCTGCCGGGCCTTTTCTTTGTCAGCCTCGAGCTGTGCAATTGCCTCGTCTTTGAGAGCCAGCGTCTCCACGTGTTGCACTTCCTACGTCGTTTCAGTTAAAGCCACTGATGAACCTCACGACGGCACCGTTATATGTAGTTGTTTGAGCTGCTCGTTGCAATCGTGCAGCTCTCGGCGCAATGATATGTCTTCCGCAGTGTTCCGAGCCGTCAATACGTCAATTTCTTGGGCTTGTTTCTAGCAGAGGAGGTAAGCGCAACGCACGACCCGTAGCTCAAACTTTAATGACGGCTGCAGCTCGGGCCTCCCGCTCTTCAGCTGCCATGCACAGCTGTGCCCATTGCTCTTGGTGCCTTTCTTCAATGATGCGCATGCCCTCGACTGTCTTTTCCATCCGCGCCTTCTGGGTCAAGGCGATCTTGGTTTCTTCCGCCGATGCACACGCAGCCTCCTCAGCCATCAGGCGCTTTTCCTATACAACAAAGCCATCTCGAGCATTAGTTCATTTGAAAGTACCTTTTGCTCAACCAGATCCTCGCGATAGTCTTCAATCTGCCGCGCTAGGTCCACAAGGAGTGCTGGGCGACATGCACGGTGCATCTAAAGATACCGAGCTCGTCAAGATTCAAGAATTGCCAATAGACCTACAGGAATGTGCAGCCGGCAGGACGTCTCACATTGAAGGGCCGAGAGTTTGGTTACAAAGCGGCCATCGCGAAAAAATTTCGATGGCGACGCGTTCGTGTACCGTGGGGACATATCGGCACTGACGAGCCCTTTGGTCCACGAATTGTTGGAGATTGCCACGTGACCGTTGGCTAGGGACGGAAACCTATGATAGATAAGCACGAGGCAAGATCGCAAAGGCTACCGAGGGCTCTGCAGTTGGGGGCTTGGTGGGTTGCTCTTCACCTCTTGCGGGCGTGATGGACTCGGCGATTGGCGCCGGGCGCGGTCGCGGTGGTACTGCCAGATCATCTTGGATTCCGGGTCCACGTGCCGCAGCTCATCCCACGACGAGGTTGGTTGGTCTTGCCACGAGACGCCAAGAATTGCCGTAAAGTAAACTTGGTCGTCGGCCTCACCAATGATGAACTCACACACCATTCCTGCAACTGTGGGCCTTCAAAAGAAACGAAAGCATGTACCTCGGACTCGCTGAGCGTGTTGGCCCTTGCGGCTATTGATTGCATGCGCAAGGGCCGTTGTAAGGTGCTTCATTCGCATGATAGGCGACACCAGTTTGGCCTCTTCCGTGCCAAGTGACGTATGAAAATTGAACGAGACCTGGGGGTTGCTAAAGAGGTGGTGTCGCGCGTCCCTGGGGCCGTTCTGGCCAAGGTGATTCGGTTCGCAACCCTGAAATGCGCAATAATATAAGTAAACATACGCGTCCATTGACTGCACCTTGGAGCTGTTATAGCGTCTGGAATACTGAGCAAGGAAGGCCTCGCACATGCTCGGACTTGTTGTTTTACCATCCGAGCTCTCGATCGGAAGCGAGTATGACACGATGTAACTACGCGATAACGTAGTTTCAGTCCCATTGTGAGTAAAAAACCAACCGTTTGTCGTCAAGGGGCTTGATGTACCGCTGTAGGCAGAAGGGGGGCACCGGCGGATCGAAGCTGTTTTCTCCTGACGACATTGGCTCAATAGCATGGTGGTTCATTTGGGAGCAAATAGCCTAGCATTTTGTCGTGCTAATATGGAAGTAACAATCTTGCACCTCGAGTTGCCCGTGGGTTATCAATTGCGACATAAAGCCAAAACGGCACACCGCCACGGGGGCATCGGGTGGTCGCCGTGCCGCCCCGAGAGCATCGAGAATGGCGTTTGGTGCAATGTGCTAGAACCCAGTTCTGTCAGTGTCGCGGTGTCTCCAGTATTGCGTACGTGGGTGGCTTTTCGCTTCACCGTTCCATTTGTCGCTGAGTGATACCAGGTACTAGGGCTTCTACAACATCTGTAAGATTTTGTTGTTTTCTACGGTCCAATGCCCTGTCGTGGAGCTGAGTAAGATGGTGTCGGGAATGTGTACTCGCACTGGCGCCACGCCCTGAGCAAGCAAGTTATAGACCAGAGCACAGCATGAGTGGACCTCAGAGACGGGGCAAACCGCTTGAAAGAAGGCAGCCCAGTGTACAGCGTTGTCCACAAGGGGATAGCCGGCCTGAAGAGACTCGCGGTACCGTGTCTGGCGCACGGGGCTCACCGCAGGTGGCTGCGGTACCGTGCAATCGTGCTTGGGGGGTGATCGCGGGCCTTTCCTAGACGTCATCATCCAAACAAATTCCCTTCTGCAATCCAAGCTAAAAATAGATAATCTGATTCGCGATAGAAAATATAAATTTGGACGTGTTGCACATATTAAAGCTGTCCTGCAGGAAATAGTGTATCCTACCAACAGATCACGCGATGCGTTGGACGTCCCAGGCATACATTTATGGCACATGCAAAGTATAATCCTAGTTAGCCTACTGCACCTCCCGAGGCAGCATCAGCGCACAGCGCCCAAGCGATCTGACGATTGTCGCGGCACGAAAACTCATTATAGTCCAACAAAAACAAGTATCGGGGAATATAAAACGAAATCTCTGCAAGGCCCGTCAAGGTGCCAGCTAGACCCACGCTGCTTGGGACGAGCTCCTTCACACGTGCAGAAAGCGTTCTGTGTCGAACACGGAAGCGCTCAAATGTTCTGCAGATGGCGGCAGGACGACCTACGCACACTATTTCCGAATATTTTTAGCACCGCGAATTTCAAAATAGTACCACCAACGCCACCTCTCGCTTTCGATCGCGCAGCGTATTCGTTGTGGGAGGTATTCGGCGGCACACGGTGTTTCATTCGCCAAGAGCTATGGATTACCGAGGCCCGCTGCCGCCGAGAGTGGCCGAGGACCTGGATCGGACACCGGCGGCCGTTGCCGAGCGCGCCCAGCAAGCCATCGATGCGCCGGGTGTGCGATCGTCCTTCTCCCGAGTCGGCAAGTCAACCAACATCGCGCGGTCGCTGATCGAACGCGAGGCGGGGCGTACACGTCGCCAGGCATTCCCGAGCGAGAAGATCTGGGCCGAGAATGAGGCTTCCACCAAGGTACAGGCCTCGCCTACTCTTCCTTGTTGTCTCATGCGCGTCGAAGCATGAGTGCAAGTACTTCGATATGCCACCGATGACCAAATCGGCTATCTCGATCGCCTTCAGTCCCGATGGGTACCGCTGCTTTCTCCAAGGGCGCCCAATAAGCCATGATGGGTAGAAAAACATTTGCTTCCACGCACGGCGACCACACGGTCAAGATCATTTGCTATCGCACGGGCAAGATCCTCCAGGTATTGCACCTGAAAACTGACGACGCCCGACTTAAAGCGGTCATAGACGCTTGAAGGCCACCCCCGGACGCCCTGGAGTGTCAAGTACCACCCAACAAACCCACGCTACGTCGCTTCCGGCTGCCTTGGCTTTCAGATTCGGTACGCCTGTCTTTACACGACTGCCTTGACGCAGCCTGGCGCAGCTTCTGGGATGTCTACTCGGGTCAATGCCTGTATGAAGCCACGTTGCGTCACGCGATCATCTCCGTCTCGTTCCATCCCTCGGGCAACATCATTGGTATCGCCAGTGGCACCTGCGTGTACACTTGGGACTACCAAGTTCGCTTCCATCTTCCCCCCCCCGACCTCATGCCCCACTAGCATTCTTTGCCGCGGATAGCCATGTTCAGCTACCAAACGCTGAGATCCGTGTCGTTCCTTCCTGACGCCAACAAACTGCTCATCGGCGAAGCCAACGAAAAATACGGGGTAGGCTGCCAGCTCGTCTAGGCGTAACCGAGCCTAGCGTCCGATCGGTGCCGTCCCCGCCGACTTAACCGTCACACTCACGCTGTGGGACTACGACCCGATGTGGTCGACGTCAGTGGAACCCATGGCTACGCGCGCAATGTACAACGTACGTCCAGAGTCCATTACGCCCGTCCTGAGGCCGGTGGTAGCCGCGCGTTTTGCTGTCGCACGCGCTGCTGTACAACGACGGTGGCTTTGACATCTCCAAGTGCGGGCAGTATCTCGCCGTGTGCACCGACTACTCGCTCTGGCAAGCAGAGCGCGAGGCAGAAATGGACTCGCAGCAAGACCTCGAGGAAATTCAGCAACGAACAGTTGCGCCGTACGCTTCTCGATGCACAACCCGCTCATGCCGTGGCTAGCGCTGCAGCACCGCTGGTGCCGTCACCACAGCCGCACGTGCTTGACGCGCTTGCGTCCGAGGTGCTTTCGCTCTCGCAAATGCGCCACCAGTCGCACCGGTTTTACGTCGTGCAATCGTCGTCGACGTGCTACCTTTCTGGCCTTGCCCCGCCTGAGCTCCCGTCTGTAGAGACCAAGCCACGCACGGCCACCTGCGCCGGCGCCCGATCACCCCGGATACCTTCACGACCCGCCGGCTGCGGCCGCGCACGGGTGCATTGGCGACAACTCGCGTTGGCACTGATAGCCGGTGCTAGATTCGTCCCAGGTGCTTCGATTGACGCTCGACACGACCACAGACGAAGCGACGACGCCAGGAGCAACGACGACGGCAGCTCCCACGGTGCCGTGCCGTGTCGCGCAGATTCGACCGCACATCGCGTCGAGTCGGACGCGGTTGTCAATGACCCAGCGCGCTCAGCGGTACGAAGAGCCTCTTTCGGTCGCTGAGGGATGCGGGGATAGAGGCCAGCTTGCGCCCCACTACCAGTCGACGTGGCTAGCGCTCATCTCACTGAGCGACGAGACATTTGGCAGCGTATTGCAAACGACGCTCCTAGCCGAGACAGCGGCTGGTGGAGTCACGTCGGTCAAGTTTAGCCCCACGGGGGCCTACGTGCTCTTGGGCTACGGCGTGCGCGACCGCATTCAAAGGTCCGTCGGCCGTGGCATCTCGCGGCTGAGGCAGCGTAGGATCAACCAGTTTCCGTTGCACCGTGTCACGCGCATCTATCGCTGGGAAGACATGGCGCTAGTGTCGCACATGGAGTCCGAGGTCGACGACGTCAATATCGCTCTCTTCCACCCACTCCCGGGCCACGGCTTCATCTACGGCACCAAACAAGGCCGGCTTCGGGTGTGCTACGGGTACCGCGGACTCTTCAGCGACGTACAAAATGACAACGCGCTGCGGGAAACGCTGGACCTGCATGCGCTCTTTGCCCATCGCAGCGTCGAGATGAGCTTCCACCCACCGCGTAGTATTTAAAGCGCCCAAAGAAGCCTCATATCGTGTACGACGGCAACGGTCGACAGGTGGACTTGCCGTGGTTGGTGCAAGACAGGCGCCATGGCAGACATAGCCAGGCGGCAATGTTGATCGCATGTGAGGGCTGTCTTGTGCGGCTGCATCTTTGTCGCAGGTTGCGGGTGGGCTACTTGCCGACTTGGCTAAATTGTTTCGACGCGGCTTAGCGAAGCGGTGGCAAGAGCTTTCATAGCCGTTTGCATCAAGTTGCTGAGGTTGAACGTGTGCAGCTGTAGGAGCGAAGACTGGTCCGCACGCGCACCCATGGAGACACCCAAGCCCGTGTCGATGGACTGTCATCAACGGGTGAAATGTCATCGCCGTTGATCCATCTGGTGTTACACATGGTCACTCCGTTGGATGACCATGGGGATTTACCCTCGTGCCCTCGGGCTAAACTCTCCCTTGTGGAAGAAAAGTTCGCGAATGCGGTGGCGGTCGAGCGGGGAGGTCGCACACCGTTGTAGCCACCTCGAGCTATCGCCGTGTCCGTAGAAAGAGCGGCATACAACAATCATGGCTTGCATTCGTTGATCTTACGATGGTGGGACGTTGACTGGACGTGAACCGCAATGCAAACGATACAGGTCGATCGAAGTGCTCTAAGCATAGCGACCCTCGCAAAGTAGAAGCGTACATCCGCTCACCAAGTGTGGCATCGCAGGCACGAGGTGGAGGCGCCGAGCGAAAAATCGGTACATCCTTGTGTGTGGAGGACTGGGAAAAACTGTTAGAAGGGCAAACGGGGTTTCTCCCACTCGGGGCAAAAGGATTAGAAGATACCAATCAGATCGGTCATGGTGGCGAAGACCAGCTTGTGTCGCAGCACGGCGGGGTGTAGCGTCACTTTGCAATTGCGATGGCGACCGGGAAGATGCGCTTCGTTCCTACCGAGAAGCCGAAGAAGATCTGGTTGCTTGACGAGAGGCAACTCGAGGATTTTGCGATCCTTGACCACCACAAACACAGCAGCCTGGGCATCCTTGCCACGCAGACACTCGATTACGACCCTTACGCGAGCAGCTACGCCAAGCCCAGCGAGTTCGACGATGGTGACGGTGCGCTTCGGTCCGGCGAAACTCTTAAGCTATTGAGCCTCGAAGCGGTGGGACTTCTGAGCCAATATTCCGGCGTCGGAATCCTGTTCAACACCTTCCCCGCGCTTGCCTACCCAGTGTTCCAGAACTACCTGCACATGCAAGGGTACCAGGTATCGTCGTACACCGCGCTCATCAACCTCGGGTGGAGCTTCAAGATCTTCTTCGGGGTTCTCTCCGATTGCATCCCCATTTTCGGCCTTCAGCGACGCCCGTACATCATTCTTGGATGGGTCATCTGCGCTGCATGCTGCGCTGCCATGGCCTTTATGCCCTTTGCAGCGCCGTATTATGGCAGTCACACCGTCGCCGGACGGCCTCGTGAAAACCTCACCGACACCGAGATCGCAAAGTACATCAACACAGAAGCCCCACGAAGCTCGGGCCTCATCATCGTCCTGTCGATGGTTGCGAGTCTTGGCTACGTTATGGCCGTCACGGCGTGCGACGCCATGGCCGTGCAGTACGCTCAGCGCGAGCCACTCGAAGCCCGCGGGCGCATGCAAACGACCATGTACTTTGTACGCGACTTCTCAGGCATGGTGCCACAGATCCTCGTGGGCTTTTGCATGAACGACTACAGATACGGCGGCAGCTTCGACTGGGCCATATCACCCAGCACGGTGTACGGGATCCTTCTCATTCCGTGCGGCGTGTGCATTTTGACGGCCACGTTTCTCATGGTCGAGGAGAAGGTCCTCGTGCTCCACTTCTCTCAGTACCTCAAGAACTTGTGGCAGCTCATGCAGCTTCGCGTCATGTGGCAGTTCTGCGCCTTCCAGCTGCTCAACCAGGCGTTTATTGCCTTCGACACGACGGTGTCAAGTCCGATTGCCTCGACGCTGCTCCACGTCCAACCCGTGGCGGACCAGAGCTTCACCGTACTCGGCATTTTCCTTTACACGGGCACCATGTTTTCGATCGGGCGCTTTGCGCTTAACTGGGACTGGCACCGGACGGTGATCGCGCACACGGTGCTCCTTGTGGCCATCGACGCCAGCTTCAAACTGCCGGTCGTTTGGGGTGCCATGGACAGTGAGTATTACTACCTCGCGGGGCGTACGTTGCTGCAGCTACCCACAGCTTTTCTCTTCCTCTTTACGACCTACTGCATCGTGGAGGTCGCTGACGTCGGCAACGAAGGTGCCGTGTACGCGCTGGTTACATCATGCGCCAACATCGCTGTGCCCGTCGCCACCTTCTTTTTCAAGACTGTCGACTCGTTCTTTGCAGTGACGATCGCTGACATTGCGCGCAATGACACATCCACCAAGTGGCAGCTCTCGTACTGCTACTTCATTGCATACGCTGTCAAACTCCTCTCTCTCGTGTGGCTTGTACTCCTTCCACGCCAAAAAGCCCACGTCCAACTTCTCAAGCGTTCCGGCAGCAGAAGCCGATCGATGGGCATCACCATGGTGGTCGTCATGAGTGTTTGCCTCCTCGGCGTCATCGTGACGAATCTCCTCGCGATTTTTCCGTCGACGACATGCTTGCGCATTGCCGGTGGATCCGGGTGCTCGGTCTAAGGAGCGCGCCTCGTATTTATATGCTGCAGTGCATGCGTTGCCGACAAAATCAATCTCACTTCCATGTTCTGTCTGTTCTGTCTGATTATTTATATGGTGGGCTCGAATGAGTTACTCCCGCAGCTCGCATTGTGACCTCGTTGCGATGTATAGTGCAATCTCACAAGACGATATGAAGTGGCGTCGAAGAGTACATAAATCTCATTTGCATTTCCACGTACAAGCAAACTTATGTGCGTTATCCTCGTTCATTTTCACCATTTGGATTATACGCAGCGGATAATCTCTCTAAGCCGGCGAGATTAGAGACACCGCCGTCGTAAAACGACTAAGTGCCCAGTGTGAACTACCCAACAAATTCTTCGTAGTAGACTAACAAAATGGGCGGTGGTGGGCATCAAGGCACGTTTAATCCACAAAACGCTCAACGCGGTTCATTCATACAGGCAGCAGTGCCCACCAGGAGCTTGACTTGTAATATAAACTAACACAATGCATTCGTCAGAGAAGGAGTCCCGAAATACTTGTTTGATATATTGCTTCGATCCGTGGAAGGTTAGAAAGACAACCAAATCTTCGTTGTGACGCTGGCACGCGATCGGACATGTCCGCGGCTGCAATCAAGCGCATCTGGCTCGTGGAGCTTCAGCCTATCACTCCCAGCCCCGTCGGCGAATGGGTTGCCATCGAATCAGACAGTCAAAGTGACCTCGAGTCCTGCCAGAGTGACTATGGCAGCGGCCTTCGCGCTGGTGAACCGGTTTTGATCAGTTCAGCCAGCGTGCGCGCGCTGCTCGCCCAATATGCCGGAGTTGGGCTCCTTCAAAGTGCTCTCCTATCGTTATCGACACCCGTCTTTGACAACCGCTTCCATCTGCGCGAATATCAACTAGCTGCCTATTGCGTGCTCGTCACTGTCGGATGGGGTTTGCGAGTCGCGATCGGCCTCCTTTCAGACTGTCTGCCTATATGGGGACTACACAGGCGTCCGTACATGGTGCTGGGTTGGACTCTTTGTGCCGCTTCATGCCTTGCCATGGCTCTCACCCCACTTCCGGCGACTTTACCGACGACAGCCCCTTTCACTGCATCCATCAGTGCCAAAACCACGAACTTTTTTCTCATGATGTCAGTTTTCGCAGGCGTGGGATGCGTTATCGTCCTCGCCGCTGCCGACGCAATGGTTGTTGCGCTTGCGCAAACGGAGCGCATCTGGACTCGCGGGCGACTTCAAACATTGTCATACGCGACGCGTTTATTCGCCACAGCTGTGCCGCAAGTGTTCATCGGCGTTGGCATCATGGGGTCTAACAACGGAACTTCATTTGGATGGGCGCCAAGTCCAACAATCGTCTACTATATGCTCTCATTCGCAAGCATTGCTACCGGCTTGACAGCCATTGTCTGGATGCACGAGCCCGCGGTGCTGCCGCGCTCAAGGCGTCAGTACCTCAGTAACCTGTGGCACCTATTGCAGCAGCGGGTGCTTTGGCAACTCGGTGCGTATCAGCTTTTGAGTCTGACGTTCTTTTCGTTCGACTCGACAGCAACATTCGTATCTAAATCGGTTGAAATCGAAAGGCTTTCATCGCAGCTCTGGGACCTTGGTGGCATTCTGATGGTCGTCGGAGCCATGATTTTCATGAGCAATTTTGGCCTCGCGTACGACTGGCGTCGCATCGTCGCTTTGCATACCGTTATTTACATCGTTGTTGACGCTTCCGTCAAGATTAGCATCATTTGGAATGGTACAAGGGATCCATACATCTACCTCGTCTCTCGGGAGCTCCTCAAGGTTCCTAGAGCAGTGCTTTTGCTGCCGCCTGTCTACTGCATAGTGGAAGTTGCCGACATCGGCACTGAAGGCGCAGTCGCGGCCTTTATCGCCACGAGCGCCGGTCTTGCAACCCCGTTGGCCGTCGCCTTGACCCGGGCTACTGAAGCATCATGGGTGGTGAAGGACACAGCTGACACGGCCGAGATGCGGTGGCGAGCGACGTACTCGTACATTCTTGCCTATGGCGTGAAGTTGTTGTCTCTCGCGTGGCTCGTTTTGCTACCGCGACAAAAGGCCCACGTGTTACAGTTAAAGTTACACGGTGGAAGTAGTCGACTTGGTGGTGGTTTGCTCACCATTGGCTTGATTTTATTGCTCAGCTACGTCGTTGCCAGTAATTTTCCAGCGCTTTTTGACTCGACAGATCGTCCTTTGCTTCCAGGGACCTTCTGTTGTCCATGAGTTGGCAACGATCTAATTTGGTTATTACGTAGTATTTGCCATCGATGTTTTTGGATGCTATTTGAATTTTTGTAGCTAAATTAAACCAATATTTGTTGCTAAATTAAACCAATATTGCGTTTAACACATATTTGGAAAAGCGGCGGCCTGCTCCTGGATGACCCTCTGGACTGAAGACTTTAGTTCGGCTTTGATAAAATGCATTCGTTTGGTAGCGACGGCATACGTCCGCAAGGCTCTCGGTAGCTGGCTCCCGGTCCTCTTAGAGCCGCTTCGTCTCGTCCGTGTCCTTTTTGCGTCCCGGGAGGGCGCAGCGAAACGACTTGCGTCCCTAAAGCCCATCTATCCATTTAGTCGCCCTGCTTCTCGACCTTTTTGGCCACCACATTCTCATGGGCGATGCGCACTCGAGCTTCTTCTACGAGTGCTTGATTTTCTCGTTGAGCTTGATAATGCGTGGTGGTGCAACCTAAACCCAAATGGTATTTTCAGTCTAATTGGATTGAGGTTTTAAGTTGAAACGACATGGGTGACAACTTTACAGGCGATAGCTTGTTAACCTTAACTGCCTATGACTGTAATATCGTTACACCTCTATTGCGGTGCTGGAACTGGCGGGCCTGCGTAGTCCACGGCCACCCGCATAATGTTTACGCGAGTACTAAGACTTGCGACGCGTCCAAGCAGGTGCTGATGGTTCTTGGTGTGCTTGCCCTTCATGTAGTGCGGTACGATAAGACAAATGATGTACGCGATCACTGTGTGCCAGGCGTCGGCCATGGCAGTCGTCCACGTAGTGCCTGCGAGTTTGCTCAGCGTCTGGATCATGGCCACACCTAGGTTGTCGAAGTACTCAAGCTTGACACCGTACTGGATATGGCGGACAGCCATAGCGGCAACCATGTTCTTGGCATCGTCTGAGTGTAGCACATGGCGAATGGCACCGACTATGTTGACGAGAGCTTTGCTTTGTACATGCATCGAGTTGCGGAAAACCGAGCGCGTTTCCGGGTTGATGACGTACAAATGCGAAAAAAAAGTGTCGTAGAACTGGACAATTGCGGACGTTGTTGTTGGCGCCTCCGGTGATGGCTCTGTTGAAGGCGCTTTGCGCCGTTCGATTTCGGCGCGCAGCTTGCACCCAATGATGTCATCCCAGCTCTGAGTCATGAGGTCCTCGTCAGTCGCCGTTGGTGCTCTGGTCGGGACGAAGTGCGGGGCGTACTTTAGAAGCAATTTTTTATGCCCACGCTGCAGCACAAGGCGGCCAGTAGAGTCTGCGGCGACGACGTACCGCTCCGAAGAGCTCCGACAACCCATTGCTTGTCAGTCGATTAGACGATGCCATCCCAAGATCCGCGGCGGTGGCACATGTTCGAGTCTTCAACGGCGCGGAACCGGAGAGGCGGTAGCGAGAGCAACCGTTCTGCTGTGGGCGGTTGGCGATGGCGCGTGTCCTTGGTACGCTGGCAATAGCAATGCTGAAGCGCTACTCCAATGCTACGTGTGCCCGTACTTAGTACTCTTACATATCTCTGATGCATTGAATTCGCGTGTGGGCCACAGTCGCGTGTCGGCCACAGCCGCTATTAAAACACTATCCTAGAGTAAACCTTCATGACACCCGGCGTCGAAACCTTGTGAACCTTGTGGCCCATCCTACGCGCTAGCATCCTGCACACGCTCTTGCCGGCACGCAACGACAGGATCTTTCGCCCCGACGAACCGCAGTGAGACCCCACCTCTGCTGCATTGCGTGCGGCTGCGGCGGTCAAATTCAATCTCCGACACTTGCTCAGCCACCATGGTGCCCCGCAGCACCTGTACCGTCTTCTCCACAGGCTGCAGACGGACCGCTGGTCTTCCGCCAACATCGTCCCAGCATTGGTCACCTCGCCCTTCTAGTCAACCAGCGACCGCGCGCTTCCGCCACCACAGATGCCACTGCGTACGGTCGATTATGAGGGTCCACCCTAATCTTATGTAAGCGGCGGGCGCCACAAGGCGCAGCATAATTAACCCAAGAAAACAAAACAAACCTAGAGTAAACCTTGAGTTTAAAGATGCGGCGAAGTTCATACTACGTATTGTAGTAGTACAGTTTGAGTTGACAACTCCTAAATGCGAACATGAGCACAGTCATGCACTAATGCCGTCATACCTCACGTACGGTCAAGTACGGGAATTGCACGGTTGAGTAGCCCTGTAGTAGTTCGATGACGAGCCTCGGGAAATATTGCGCAAGGTTCACACCACTTTGCTCGAATTCTCCGCTGGCCCTCCCTTACAAAAAAGAACACATACGTTTTAGCTCATATGGCTTCAATTACCGAAGTCATTGGCCATGCCAGCGCAGTTGTATACCAGTGTTTGATGACGCCTATGGCATACATTTTTGTAGAGCGACTGTGGCTATTGATGTGACAAGGTCATTTCGAGTCCGGTATGCACTGCGGTATATACGCGCCGAGGACAGAGCAAAGTGAACGGCAACTAGTTGATACGTAAATCAACAATTCGCGAACCCTAAACAGCTTTGAACACAATCTCAACGAGGGACGGGGTTCACGCAGGAACGGCGATATTAACGCAGGTGCGCGTAAGTATACTGAGCTCTCAACCCCCCCGATATCCGTCGCCTGCATCTTTACGAGGAAATATTTTATTATTAGAAAACGGTGCATGGATATTATACACCACACCATGACAAACCTTTACTAGTATACTGTAGCACTGTACATCTTGCATCGCCCACCGATTCGATTACTGTACCATGACGCAAAATATGTCTTTTCTATTCAACTGCGATGGACCATCTGTCCGATAATCCAGCCGTAACCTCCAGCATCAGTTTTCATTCCAATGCCCAGTGCCGATCAATCCTACATCACGGGAGCGCCGTTGGCGCGAGAACGCCTCGTGACTGCTCTCAACGGGATAATCCAGAGCACTCCAAGTAGCCGAGAAGAGGACCTTATCTTCGAGGGCTATCAGCCCCTCGCAGCGCAGCAGGACTCAGTCCGTCGGTTTCGGCGAAAGGACCGGCTACACCATTCGCACTTTGACGAAATCGTCGGCATCACCGTCGCCGACGGCCGCTTTAACGCGCTCGCCCGTACACTTTTCAACACCGAGAGCTGTTCATGGCAGTCACACCTCCGGCTCGTGCTTGGAGCTCGATACATCGACGGCTCTATCGTCACCGCTCTTGCGTCGCGCACCGACCCCAACGACGATTTTCAATGGCTTGGAGTCAAGCGCATGAAATTCAAACTGTCCAACGACGTGAGCCGGGCACGCGAAGCCATTTTCTACGAGGTATACCAAGGTTCCGATGCGATCGCTGTTTGAACACTGGTTCTAGTTCTGTGGTACGACAAAAGACCGCGAGGGTCAACGGGTATTCTTCATTGTGCGAGAGTCAGTGGATCCGACTCTTGGCGAAACGACGGGTGTGCGCCTGCAACTACAGGAGCAATGCGTCTTTACCGAATGCTTCGATGGCCGCATTGAAATCGCCCATTTCTACCACGCAGACCCAGGTGGCCACACACCCGCATTCCTCTTCAAAAAGCACGCGCTGCGCCACCTCGCATTTGCACCCCGTGTCTTGCACATCGCGGCCAAGCTTGAGGCGCCGTTGGACCAAGCAACATCTGCAGCGGTACCCGTCGAGGGCATCAAGCTGCTCGACGAAAAGGACGAGATTGCGATGAAACACCTGCGTCCTAGCGTCCGCGACAGCGCCGCAACCGATGTGTCGACGTTGCGAGACTCGGGGGAATCGGAGGCAGATCGGGCATCTGCAACGCTGGCCGATGACATGCGCCGCATGCAACAGTCGATTCGAGAACAACGCAACTTGGTGCAGATGATGCAAATGCGATTGACGATTCAATCTATGGCCAACGCCATGAAGGGCGACAAGGAAATACTCGACTATGGTCCGTCCGAGTAAGACTGTTGTCGTATTTATCAAACGCCCTAAATTAGACGATTATAGCAGCAACTCATTCGAATGAGTTTTTCAAGTTTTATTCCTAGGATCCCAGTTAACTTGTTGTTTCAAGCACTAAACTTCCGAGTGCCATGAACCACGCATGCGCATTGCTTGCGTCGTTCAGTATTGTTGCAGCTTTTCGTTGATGAGGTTTAAACCTCGAATGATCTTATCGTTGTTGAGGTTTAAACCTCGAATGATCTATTGACACAGTTGGGGCTGAAAGAGCTCATCGACGTGACGGCCAAGGCCACGTTTGGTCTCACTTGGACTACCACACGAAGAACTGCAGGCACCAGACAGTGTCCACTTTGCTAGGTTCTACTGGAAGGACTTGCATACTTGCTCACAATCACCATGCGGGTGTATGATCAAAACATCGCGGTGCCGTCGTACGCTAGTGTGATGCAACTGCAGGTCTCGTACTTCAATCTACCTGCGACATGCTTTATCATGCTCACACGCTTGGGAAAAACAAGTCGTGTACGACCGCGGAGGTGGTGCCGCGGTGGCCGCGCTGACAGTTGACTTGACACATGCTGAGTCGACAGGTTGTGACTGGTCACTTGATTGGCTGTTGAAATGGATGCGAACGGCTCCAACAATTTAAAGCAAAATCTGCGACGATGGAGCCGTCAACGAGTTGGGAGCTGGCACCGGGCGCCGCCATCGCCCTCTCGCTTCCGCTAGCCTACGTCGGGTACCGGTTCCTGAAGCGGCCGCATCCGCTGGACATTCTGCCCGGGCCACCGTCCAAGAGCGTCATCTACGGCAACGCGTGCGTATCCGATTGATTGCATTGGTATCTCATGGCACTCTTTCTACAGACGCGAGTTTGGCAGAACACGCTGGAGCGATGCAACTCCGTTTCCAGAACCGTTTAGCACTTGGTAGACCCTGATTGCTGGCCGTCGCGTGAGCATACTTTTAGGATGAGAGACTACGGGCTCGCATTCCACTACCGTGTGCTTTTTTACCATCGTGTGGCGCTCGCAGACCCAGTCTCGCTTAAACACGTGCTCGTGACAAACGCTGTGAATTACCCGCGCTCCGACGTCTCCCGCGCTTTGCTTCGCGTAGGCTTCTGGCGTATGGAGCGCGTCTCAAACAGCAGTAGAATCTGACAGGCGGCGACGGCCTCTTGAGCTCCGAGGACCCAACGCACGCAGCGCAACGCAAACGACTTAACCCGCACTTCGCTCATACTGTATTCAAGTCGTACATCCCCGTTTTTGGGCAAGAAGTATCGCGTTTGGCCGCCGAACTTGACGCAGTCGTCACGTCCAAGACGCCTGTCCATCTTCCCGATCGTAAGATGCCCCTGCCTCGGCGTCTGTTTCTACCGTGGCTTAGTCACGACCCGCCTCACTCTCAACATCATCGGCAAGACTGCGTTTGGCTATGACTTCGATGCGTTCGATGCCCAACGAGCGAAGTCCGTCATCGACGCCTTTGAACAGCTCAACACACCGCCACGCCTCCTGTACACCCTCGGGTTGATTTTCATCCCGGGATTCAGGCACTGGCCATTGCCGTATCTGGAGCAAATCCAACGCGCCAAGGCGACGCTGTACAAAATCGTCGACGACGTCGTCGCGCACAAGCTCAAGGCGCCCACTGCGGCAGCGGACCTTCTCGACCTCATGCTGGACGGCATTACCCCCGATGAGGCCCGCGTGCACGTCATGACGTTTATGTTTGCGGGCCATGAGACAACGAGCAATTCGCTGTGCTGGGTACTAGGCGTTCTCACCAGACATCCCGAGGTCGAACAGCGGGTCGTTCGCGAGTGCCGGCAAATGCTCACGCGCCATGACGGCATGGTGACCTGGGACGCGCTCGCCGAGCTACCGTACCTAACCGCTGTTATCCACGAGACGCTGCGCTTGTACCCGACGGCGCTATTTATCACAGCACGCAATTGCGAACGCGACGACTACATTCCGCGGACGAACGCACCGCCGTTCTTGATGCCCAAGGTCGTTTGCGAGCTTTACGTGATGGCAACGTCACTGTAGGGCGCCCATGTATCAGTCAGCGTCGGGGCCATCCATCGGAACCCGCTGTATTGGACGGACCCGGATATGTTCTGTCCAGGTCGGACCGCTGGAAGGTATGTCATGCTGACAAAATTGTAGACCGCTTCATTGAAGGTTCGCGTGAGCACGAAGCAGACAAAGCCCTGCGTGACGGCAAGGGTAATACGTTTGTGTTCATGCCGTTCAGCGCTGGTACGTTAGCCTCCTTAGCTCGAGCTAGGATATCTTGGATAGGGACCAAGAACTGCATTGGAAAGCGGTTTGCGATCGCCGAGATGCAAACGGCACTGGCGCTGCTGCTCCCCAAATACGCATTCAAGCTCACACCGGACGCCGTGCTGCATCCCAAGATGACAGGCGTCACCATCAAACCTAGCAACTTGTGTATGACAGTCGAAGCGCGTCCCACGGAACCTTAGTTCGACCTGCGTTGTTATCGATCCATGCGATGCCTGGAAGTGGATTTAATCACAGCTACAAAGGCTTTTTCATCTGCCTTCCTGACGCAGCCATGCAACGCCACACCTCCGCAAATCTGTCTGGTATTTGAGACTGGATAACAGCCTTATTTCCATGTTGTTGCGATCGTGATGGGTGTGGGATGGGCGAAAACTACTGGTTTGGCTTGCCGATTGAGAAAGCGAGATTTGTAACTCGGCGTTGACTTGGGGCGGTATGGGTTTGGATGACGCGGCGTGTCTGCTTTCAGCAAAGCCTCCGGGCGCTACGGTGTGGTTACTTGGCTCCACAGAGTGTAAGATGTACGTTGTTTTGGGCTTTGGAGCTGACCAGTTTCGTTGTGTCGTCTAACACTGAGTGAAACTACGATCCAAACGCAATTGCACTGACTGCTGGCGCCGATGACATCGACGCGCACGGATGCTTGAACGCCCAGGGATGACGTACGATTGGACCCTGCACTTCGAGGATACATGCGCTGTGCGACGTGAACGAGAGAAAAGTCGCGCGCCTCGGGGTCGTATCTGAATTTCAGATTGCGAGTCTACGGCTTCGTGAGGCGCTTCGGCGCACCGAAGCCTACAGGGAAGCGCTGGGTCAACTCGAGTGGTGCATCGGCCTCGGCCGATACGAGCCCCGTGTCTAGTGCACATTTCAGTCGAGGTTGCTTGCATGAACTTGTAGAGGACAAGGGTCGACGGGGTAGTGCGGGTGCACGGGAAAGTGGGGGGTGGGGATCTGCTGAGTAGGGGGAATGCTGCTCAGGTCCACGAGACTCATGTCCAGTCTAGATCGTCAGCATCAATATTTATGAAAAGGAGCCCAATCGCACGGGGTTGGGCCGCGGTGACGGAAGCGATGGTGGGGGGCATCGACTCGCTGGTTACTGCCTTCGTCACTAAATAGCGCCGCTATGGCTTGAATGATCTACGACATTTGAGAACAGATAAAAGGACTGAGGTGACCGCGAGGTTTGTGTGGGCGAGGTGGCTGCGCATTTGATCCCGCCGCTCCGCGGTCTGGGCCACCTGCCGCTTCTTTGCTCGCACAGCTTCTTGAATGGTGAAGGTGATGCCAGACCACTTAGATCCCTGGTGGGCGTGGTGCGGGTGATTGGTCTCGATCTAGAGGCGACTACCGTCGGACGCCATGACGTTGGCTGAGCGTACCTCTGCAAGCCTCGCCTGCAGCCGCTTGAGGGCGGCGAGGCCAACGAGCACGTCCCAGTTCAAGACTGAGAGGAGACCGACGACGTCCTTACGAGTGCGTGCGAGTATGCGGAGGTAGTTCATTCCCTTGGCGTGTCGGACGGGGTCGGCACCCGAAAGCGACTCCAACGCCGGCTCGACGTCCGTCAATGACGTATGCATTGGTTGGTTGCTTTCGGTATTGTCCTTTTCATCTGTTGGGGGCTTTGAAGGCACCTCGGCGACAAGCACTGGAGCTGAGGCCGTGGATGGCGTCGTTGGCGAAGGAGCGTCGACAGTAATTGCACTTGCAACGACTTCGGGTGGTGTTGTTTTCGGTGCTACTGATAACAGGTGCATTGGTCGGATCTGGATGACACGCTTCGCTTTCCTTACACTCTCGTTCTCGGTTTGGTTGCTCCTCACACTTGGCGATCGCGGTGAGGCGGGCTTGCTGTCAAGTAGGTTGTGAGTACGCGCCTCGTGGGTTTTTGCACTAGGCATTGATGGCTCTGTCGACGCCCCGACGGCGGGGTCTGTGGCGCATGCCAAAGACGGCTTAATGGCTGACGTCAGTGCTGGCGCCTTCCCCTCGACAACTTCGGGAACATCGACTTTGACTACCACCGGTAGCGTGAAAGTTGCGTTTGGTGCGGTGGGCATTTTCATGCTGCGGTCAATTGGTACAGAAGCGAGTGTGGGGTTTTCAGATGCTACTGGCACACGCGATTTATGTTCTGCCTTGTAGGTGGGGTGCGGTGAGATTGAGGCGTCATCGACGCCCGCCGTCGTCGACACTTCGTCGCGGCTAACGGTGAAAGTGGTGGCTGATTCAGAGGAGACAGGAGACTTCAACTCCTGCGGCGCATTCAATTCCTCCTGCGGCAAAGTTACTGTGGAGAATGGCGACGCCACGCTCTGCGGCTGTGAGTCGAGGCTGAGCACCATTGTCTCTTGAAAACTTTCTTCGTCTAGGGTGTCCAAAGCCACCGGGAGCTCTGGCGCAGTTTCATCGACGACCGCCGTCTCAATAGGCACCTTGGGTGCATCTTCGGTTAGTGGAGATGTATGGGTTCGCTTCACGTGTGGACTAGCTGGTGGAGAGGGTGTTGTGCCGTCCAGCGCCCGCGAGTGCCTTCGCGTGTTTGACGTCCTCCTGCTACCGGCAGACGCGTGGCGTGGCGTTGCGGGCTTGGCTTTTGCATGGTCAGCGAGCAGTTGCAGATTTCGTATTGTTTCGACCGACTTCTCCACGACTATGCTCATAGCTCGCGCTGACTTTGAGTCGCGCTTCTTGTGGTGGCTTCTTGTATGCTTGGTGGACTCGGTAGCCTCGCTGTCAGCCTTCCACGCTTTGAAGAGCGCGGTGACAGCATCGAGTCCGGGGCGCTTGGAATCTACGACAGGGTTTAGTGTCGCTGGTTTGGCGATGGGCGGCACCTTCGTCAGCTGTCATTAATACGGAGGTCAGTTGGCGAAACCATGCTTTGGCTTCGTCAAGGTCTGCGCGTTCAAGAGTGCGGCTAAAGTCTAATCGGACGTAATGCATTCGGCTCTCACCAGAAAAGAACCTTGAATGTCGTCATGAACTGTGCTCCACTGCTGCTCTTGAGTGGAATCCGCAAGGCTGCGCATCTTAAGCACCTCTCTAGCCACAGTATTGAACAATCTGGGCCTCGTAAGTTCCTCTACCCTTGAACGAGGAAATTTGTTTTGTAGCAATTGAACTCTGTCACCAGGCAATTTTGCTCGTGGGAGGTTTTTTCGCACTCGGTTTTCCAAAAAGCCGCTTCCGCCATCAACCTAGTGTATACATGTATATTCCACTCCATTGCGCAACAATTGGAGAGCGTACCGCTTGCGAACGGCAACCATTTCTCGGGCAAGGCGGGCCAAATGCGACGACAGTGTTACTATCCGCTGCGTTTGCACTGCCACGAGCTTGTGCCCGCTCTCGCGTTGAAGCTATGCAACCTGAGCAAATCAAAGGCCTGGCGCAATATACCTCGAGCGCCGCGCGAAGGGACACTATCGTCTCAAACCAGGAGGCTTGCAAGTCTTCGCGAGATAAGATGGGTTCCTTCGTCTCCACTTCTGCTGTCTGCGCTTGCTGGAGCTCCAGCCACTCTTGCTGCGCTTGCTGGGCGGCAGATTCAGTCATATGTGCAAGGAGCTCGGCTTGTGAGTCATCGTCGCTCCACGGTATTAGCTTGGTGATGTCCAAGGCCATGCGCGCTGTGCCAAGCCCTGGTGGTGGGGCCGTTTGCGTCGCGAGTGTAGCCAAATACGACGAGAGCGCTGCTTGTCTGTCGCGCATGGCTGCGGTTGACTCCTCCCGAAGCACACTGAGTGCGTCGTTGAGCACCTGGGTCAGGCTTAATTCGAGCTCTGCGATGTGTCGGCTACCGTGATTTCTTGGCGGAGCAGTTGTTGGGAGTTGGCGGAGGCTTGGTGCATTTTGCGCACATTGGCTTCGGCAGCCTCGACGCTTTCCTGAAGCCCGCGGATCGTCTCCGTCTTGGCAATGATGTCACTCTGCAAGTCGCTCACCAACGTGCTTTGATCGCGCAGTAGCTCTTCAAGATTTTTTGTACGATTTGCATCCCGGGCTGGCTTCGGCGGCTCCATAGCGAACACATCCGTTTGGACTGCGATGGACGTGGTGCCAGGAACCAATGGGGCAGCCACGGATAGTGTGGCTACAAGTAACATTGGATCAAGCCAAGAGGTCGAGGTACATTTTTCAGTATGTGCTGGCACAGCAGCCAACTGGCCCCTCACTTCGGCAACTAGATAGTCACCGCATCCAACTGGATAACACAATCGACACCTTACGTTGGGCTTGCAGGGTTTCGGACATGCCGCGCAGCTCGCCGTTGTCTTGGCGGAGTTGGTTGATTTCGTCTTGCCGAGTTTTAACCTCGGCTTTGAGCTACACGGCTCGGGGTTTCATGCGCTTCGAGGGCAAGTAACTAACCTCCATTAACCGCTGGAGTGAACGCTGCAGCTGCACGTCAGCATTGTTGTCGGTGACCGCCACCGCCATCGGATCCACGATGCCAAGACCGTTGCAGTGCAAACAAGGCACACGGCTGCCATTACGCGTTGGTGGCGACGGCACACTTTGAGGCGCGAAAACTCGCGCGTCCAACGGCCGCTCGGGAGTTACCGGTGGTGCTGGAGCCAGCGCTGTGACGAGAGTTTGCAGCTGAATCGAGGCCTCTGACGTTGCATTGGGGTCGCGTAGGATTGCTGCGAGCTCCGTCCACACAGTTGGCAATGCCAACACCTCAACGAGCGCCGCTAGCCGTTGGTCAACCCACCCTAGTGTTGTGTCGAGAGGTTACCGGCAACGGATTGCAGAGGCACTGTGTTGCTCACAACGGCGGCATCGATGGCCAGGCGTTCACTTCGCCCCCCAACGTCCCCCAGCGCCCACCATGGGGGAATTGGTTCTGTAACTTCGGGGGAAGCCCAGACGCGACTCATTTCTCGCGGCATCGCGGCCACCGATTTCATCGCCTCGAGCTGCTTTCTAAACAGGTGTTTCGTATCCGACTGCATGCCGAACGGTACAAGGCGTCGTGGGCACGCTCCTCCCACTTGTCGCGGTCCTGGCGTAAGACGAAAATGAACTGCTTGCGCTTCTCCGCTTCTTGTTTCATGAGCTCCAGCCGGTCGTCGATCGTAGGCTCCTAAAAAGAGTCCGCATTGGCAACAATTTCAAGAGTCGAAGCGCAGAGTACATCTGCAGCAACCGAGTCGGTTCGGCGAGCAGTCTCGTCGAGCTTGGCCATGTCGAGGCGTCGCCGATTTAGGTTTAAACCCGCCAGAGCCTCTGGAGAGACACATGAGACCACTCGTCCACAGCCTCGAAAGTGACCGTCCAGCGCTCGCAGCGTCGTGGGGTCGGTCTTTTGCCTCGTCACGAGCTCGCGTAGCATAAGGATCTCTTTGTAGTGATTCTTGCGCATAGCGTCCATTTCGTAGTTGCGGCGGTCAAGGCTGGTGCGAAGGCCATCAGTCACTGCGTCCGCCTCGGCCTGTCGTGCTTCCAGCAGAGTGCACTTGCGTTTGATGCGGTCGAGGGCCAGCGTGCGATCGCGAAGCTCGTCTCGAAAGACTTCGGTCATCGTGTTGAGATACCTAAAGCACCAGCGTGGTTAATGGCGTCCTGACGAGATCGTCGACTTGGTTTCCCGCTCTTGTACGGCAGAGGCGAGGGGCCCGTCGAAGAAGTCGTCCAAAACTCGCACGAGCTCCTACGCCGTGTGCGAAGTCGCGCTCTTTGATCTGCAACAAACCGCTTCGATGTCCAAGCAGTCGTGGCGCTCGCAGCGCTCGCGAACCTCGAGGGCAAGGCCCGCCCGCGCCCGGGCCAATGCGGAGGTCGGCTCATGCCTGAGTCGAGGGGCGGAAGTGATGAAGTGCAGAGGTGCCTCAGGGTCCTCGGCTATGCTTTCCATGGTCCAAGGGTTTACCACCTGGAAAGGCGAAAACGTTTCGTTCCGGTTTCAGCCGGCTTGAACGCTGGCTGCGCGTGTGTTTATCGTGGCCATGGTTATCGCGTCTAGTTGGATGTTTCTCATGTCCAAAGCTCGAGATTCTCGCATGTTCGCTCAAGTGTTAGGCATAGCAGAAGCATGAGCGAGGCGTTTGCACCAGAATACGTGGCACTCGAGTTTTACTACACCTTTATTGTTGCTCGTCTTAGCAACATTGCATGAGCAGTTCTGGCGATTGAACGGGAGTATGCAAGATACATCGCCGCTCGAGTGACTTGCTCCTACTCGTGCCCGTTTAACTGTGTCAATTGTAGCGAATTGCGCATTGATGCAGTGGATAGAGGCAAACTGGGAGGCTTTGACCTTCATGACGCAAAGTTTGCATCGCTGAGATTGTTTCAGCTTCATTGGCAATCAACGACCATCAAAGAGGAGCTGCTTCAATGGCAATCAACAACCATCAAAGCGGAGCTACTTTGTCGGCAGATGTTTAGCACCACGAGAAAAATGTACAAATGGTCATTCGTATGCAATGTTGCGTGAGAACTGTGCATTTTGAGTGCGGTTAAAACCTCCCGGAACCTCTCAAAATCGATATTTCCCCAGTGAAATCTTTCACATCGAATGCGTTGATCTTAAGGCCAGTTTGCAGCAGCAGCGATCCCGCACCTTGTTAGTCGATGCATTATTGCGGATGCTAGTCACAATGGTGGGCCCTGTCGGAGTTTGCTCGTCAAAGTGGCCTCGCCAGTCGTTTAACCTCGTTTACCTGTTTGTAGGTAGTTTAACGCCTAGGCGTTTCTGGAGTCTCCAAACGTCGCGCGTTGATTGGTCCGTTGGGAATATTGGGTCGTGCCATTGGCGGTCGCATTCTCGGTTGACTTCGCGGCAGCCATGTTCAGCTACTTGAGCGAGACGCTCAACATTAAGAGCCTCGGCGAGCTCATCGCGCCGACTCTGACACCGGAGCAGCAGCTCCACCAGGCCATCAGCGATGGCCTGGTGGAGAAGGTCCGGCACATGCTCGACGACGTTAAGGTCAGCGTCAACGCACGCACCCCAGAGGGCTCGTACCCGATTCACTCCGCCGCCTACGCCGGCCGCATCGACATCTTCAACATGCTCCTTGAGCGCGGTGCCGATATTACGACTCTGGGCCCACGCGGCAACACTCCGCTTCACTTGGCCTGCGCACAGGGCCACTACGAACTTGCGAAGCTCCTCATCAGCCGCGGGGCCAACGTCGCCCAGCGCAACCAAAGCGGCCGCACCTCATACGACGTGGCCAAGGGCGACAGTCTGCGCCAGTTTCTGCTTCCTTTGCAGTTCCAGCACGAAGACCCATCCGAGCGGGCTGCGGCCGTTCAGCAGGCGCATCAGATGGGCCTCACAGGCTTCCACGATCCGACGATCCCGCAGGCCGCGATTGCCCCGCCACCGACGGCGGGCATGCCGTACGGTGCTGGTCCGCCCACAGCCTCCAGTGGGTATCAGGAAGACCCCATGGCGCATAACCCGCACGCCGCTCTTTATGCGCCACCGACGCACAGCGCCATTCCTCGCGGCGCTGCCGCCCGGCGCGATCCCACTGTGTACCGCCCAATCCAAGCGGACGGCTTTGGCACAAGTGTCGGTAACCCCGAGCTTACAGCCAAGTACGGCAACAACGTCAGCATCAAACCCGTGGCGCCACCACCACCGGTCGCCGGCACCATGCCAACGACCGAAGTGACATCGGCCGCACCTGCACCCGCACCTCGCAAGAGCCAACCGCCCCCGCAATTCAAGATCTTCAACCCAAAGCTAGCGCAGCAGGCGCAAGACCCAGCGCGCCCGCAGTCTGCCGGCAGCGTCCATGAGGCACCAACGGCCCAGTATGGCCCCAACTCGGGCCCGTCAGCCCTTGGTGCTCCTCAGCAATTCGGCCAGCCGACTCAACCGCAGTTCGGTCAGCCGTATGGCCAACCAGCGCAAGCCTACGGTCAACCGGCGTATGGCCAGCCGGTTCCTGCCTATGGGCAGCCTGCTCAACCGTTCGGTCAGCCGGCGCAGCACTACGGCGCACCGGCACAACAGTACGGCCCACCGCAAGGCCAATTCCCGCCGCCTTCGCCCCAAGGCAATTGCGTTGAAGAAGAAGCTGTGGACTTTTCGGCTACGACGAGTGCGCTTCAGTGATGCATGCTAGTACATTATAATGATGAGCCGTGAGCGATGGCGCTAACCCCTCAATGGATGTGAAGGCCTTTGGTGGAAGTGGAAAGCGAACACACCCTCCGCTAGAACCCGCGTGCGACGGTTGGGCTTGCAGTGGAAGGGGCGTTGAAGGGCATGGCTTCAGCGACGGCCTTACATCCGACTGTTCACTGTGGAACTCACGATGCAGATCCAACGCTGTCACTGGATTGCCGCCATCTGGGCTCCGGACACTTGAGTACACCATTGGGCTCGAGTGTGGCAAGAGCAACGGCGGCAGGACTCACCGCAAGCTTGTCGCTCGTCGTCAACGTCGCAGAACTCTTCAGGGAAACGCAATTTGCGTCGTTTCAATCTCGACAGCAGCCTCATGTGTCATGCAAATGCAGTGCATGAACATGAAAGGAGGCCGCCTGCAAGCTGGTGCTTCTGTATCGAGGACCACAAATCTAGCTTTGGCTGATGGCGGTACCTCGTAAGTGTTTCTAACTTGGGTGCAGAGTTCAAAGTCTGCGCAAGCAACGCTGGGACCTCGTCGAGATTCCTCACGGCGCATGTCGTCGACGTCGTCGACTGCAATTTCGCTGTCCAAATCGCACGATGTCGAGGTGCGACGGTGCATCGGGGTGTGCTCGTAAACCATATGGTGATTCGAATTGCCGCCTTTTTCCGGTCGACCGACTCGCCCATTCTGAGATTGCCGTTGGGATGCGCGCTTCGGTCCTTGCCATCGCAGCCACCGTCGCTGCCGCCGCAAACAACCAAACGGCGACGACCAAGGTGTTCTCGCTCGAGGTTGGCACCGTCGGCGTTCACGCAAGCCGCAACCAAGACAGCGTGCTTATCCCTTGCAAGAGCAACGTGTGCGTGCCCACTGGCAGTGCGACTTTGGAATTCTGCCGCAAGGCGTGCAACCGCGAGACTGGCGAGCACGACTGCACCACCAACTGCGCTTGCAATGGCACGACGCCTGGGTACATGTGCGCGGGTATCTGCAACAAAGCCAAGACCGCGGACGAATGCGGATCACCTGTTTTTCAGACGTGCAGCGGTGAGGACCTGGTGTGTGATCGAACACCGCCGTCGCCTGCCCCTTCCCCGAGCCCAGCCCCGACTACGAATGCGCCAACTACAAATGCACCAACCACCAGCGCACCAACTACCTCGGCGCCAACAACCGGTGCGCCAACTACGAGCGAGCCGCCTACCCACTCCCCGACATTCACGCCGTCACCTTCCCCTGCACCAACACCGACGGCACCGGGGCCTGTGCCTACAACAAACGCCCCGCCGACATCGGCACCTTCGCAGCGTGTCCGCTTCGTCAAGCTGCTGAACCCGGGCGAGGCACACTTGATCGAGTACTACACTGGGCTTTACTTTGGTCCTGGCCAAAACAACGCCAACGATGGGTTCATCTGGAACCCAAGCGTCGGCTCCATCAAGTCCATCAGCGGCAACTCGTGCCTCGATGCGTATGTCGCAGTTGACCACAATGTGTATGTGCACACCTACCCCTGCGACGACAGCAACCCGAATCAATGGTGGCTCTACGACTCAAGCCTACACCAATTGCGCCACAAAACGCACTCTACCATGTGCCTCGATGCGGACCCGAACGATGCCAACAAAAAGGTGCAAATGTACCTTTGCTCGCCGGGCAATGCCAATCAATACTTCGACATGCGTCCCATCCTGTCGTAGCTAAATCATATTAAGTATTATCGTTTGTTCATCCGTTTCAATGGCGCATACCGGTAACGACAACTGAGGGATGGGCAAACATCGCCGGGGTCGAAAGGCCAGGCCCCCCGCGGGGGCTTCGTCCGATGAAGCTGTCGTTGATGGCCCCAATAACAACGTGGTGGGCGGTACAACTGACGAAAACACACCACCACAAGCAAAAGAGCCAAATGAGCTTACAGCAAACGCAAACGTTAAAGTCGTTGGCTCGGGAGACGTCAGCGACAGGAACACCTCCACATCCACTGAGCCCAGTGCAACACCACCGACTCCTGCGGACAGCGCGTCGTCGTCGATTCAATGCAGCGCCGATCAACCGAAAGAACCACCCGTCGGTCTGGCGACTGCCCCCGACAGTGCCCCCGCATCGACAGTGGAAAACGACGCATCAGCTTCGTTGGTACTTCGCGATGTAGCGCCGGTGGAGCCGGCCTCATCCACGAGCAACGCAACGGATCCGGCGCCGCCTTGCGACGCGGCGCTAGAGGAGCCATCGTCATTGCCCCCGAAGCGAAGGGGACTAACACGACAAGAGGCCGAGAAAATCGTCCTGCATCAGCTGTTTGCGTTGCTAAAGGCCTCTGTGCCGCTCCTGCGCTTGCTAAAGCTACGGCCATCGCTACCAGAGCTACAAGCGCAGCTGCGCGACCAGCACGACGTCCTCCTCTCGGCGACCGACCTAAACGCCTTTCAGATCTACTTTCTCATCCCTCCCAGCGTAACCCCTTCTCTCGATCCGTGCTCCTCCCGACGGCAATAGACGTACGACGCCGGCGCGTGCTACGAGTTCGTTGCAGCTAAAGTCTTCCCCGTCGAGCTCTTCGAGTTCCAAGTCCGTAAGGCCATTGTAACCAAGGCCGCCAAGGTCCGGGGCAAGACAGACGTTCCTCGCGCAGTTGCACAACTCGTGCAAGTGGACCCCGTCACCGTCGCCGACTTTGGCACCGTTGTCGTCGAGAAGCTCGGCCTGCCAGCGTGCCCTTCGTGGGTTGCCCAAGTGGTGTTCGCTCGCATTTGCCACCAGCCGTACGCGAAGCCGGCCAAAACGGCGATTGCCACGTGGCCTAGCTGTACCCAGTTCCGCTCGCTCCTCGGAGCGTTTGTTCAAAGCGTCCAGTTCGACACTGATTCTGTTGAGGGTGCTCTGAGGTCGCTGCTGCAGTCGGATGCCGCTGCTGGCTTTAGCGCCATGGACACGGACGGCTCTGGCGCACTCTCGATGGAGGAGGTCGTGTCATTTTTGCACACGAATCAACTGGGGACGTTTCCGCCTGCTGTACTGCATGACTTCCTCGTTCGCTTCGACCGAGACGGCGATGGAACGCTTTGCCTAGAAGAATTCCTTGCCGCCTGCCGTCCGAACGACCAATTTGGTTTGCATGTGCGGTGCCTCCTCATCGGCCGAGGGTCATGGTCCTCGTAGATCGTGACGCCGTACGGCTCGTTTCACCTAGCGACATCACCGACGGCACTTGTCGCCAACGCCGTGTCCAAAATCTTCAAGCGCATGTTTTGGTTGCAGCACAGTCACATGCTCGCCAATGCTGACCCGGGTAAATCTGTCAAAATGGTGCGGACCCTACCCCTCTTCAGATTGCACTCAGAAACTATATCAAATCCTAGTTGATATCTGCGGACAACTTTGTCGTGCGACGGCATTTTGGGGCGCTTCCACTCGTCTTTGCACCGACAGACATGGTTGAAAGCACGTTGAGCAACGGCGAGTTGCTTGTCGTTGTTGAGAAGGCGGGTGGAGGTGCAGCTGCCAAGAGACGACGGCGCGCTGGTAACACACCCTGTAGGTGGAGACCCTCCACCATTTGCTTCGAAGGAAAAGTATGTCGGGCAACGAGTGCCACCGCTCGTGCGACCTCGCTTCATGCCAGCGCCCGCTCTGGTACCTGCGCCCGATCCAACGATTGTTCCGGTGATCGCAAAACCTCAACAAGCAAGGACCCTCCGCAAGCGCCAGATCAAAGCAATTGGATTCCCAGCAAACATCGCGGCGTGGACAAGCGTGCACGTAAAGAAGTGGATGATCTACGAGCTCAAACTGCCAACACTTGCGCACAAGCTGAGCCAAGTCGATGGCAAGTGTCTCGTTGCACTGGCAGCGGCCCCCGACGCTCTAGAGAAATCGCTTCACCAGACATTCCAGGTTCACCTGCCACTGCAGCGACACCAGCTCAAGCGTGCAATCTGCCGCTTGGCGGAGCTGTCGGCGGCAGGAGTGCCCGTTGCTATCGCCCCGGATGGCATTGAAATCGATGCTACCGACGACGAGACAGTAAGCAGCCCAAGCGCACCACCCGCCTTACCTTCCACCCATGACCCTGCCGAGTCGGAGGATGATACCACTGTCACCGGCGCTGCGGACGCCATCGCCGCTGCCTGTGCCACCTCAGCATGTAACAGCGCTGCCGTTCCCGAAGCAGCAAGGGACGAGGAAGTTGATGCTGGTACCGAGGACGACGAGGAACCCATCTCTTGGCCAAGGCTGCCCACGGCCGACGACGACGAAACTCCTCCTGCGTTCGAATCGCCACCCGGCAGCGCCGAGTCTCTCCCGTCGTTTGCGTTTGACCTGCACAAGGAAGACAACACCGCAAGGACACACGCATGCAATTGAACGGGACGCTATCACAACGACGACAGGCAAGCTAGATGAGCATCATTTTTTTCTTGGGGGTGCTTTTGGACCTTGTCCGGCGGCGGGGTCGCTTCTTGTTGTCAAGCGTCTTTGTGAGCACGGGCTTGGCTGGCGCCGGGAGTCTAGGCGGTGTCGTGTCCGTCGTCGTGGGCAGCCACATGTCGGGGCAGTCGCGAGGCGCGTGGGCGAGGGAATCGCAGATGAAGCAACGCTGCTCCTCGACGAGTTCGCAAATGGTATCAAGCGTACACTCGGCGCCGAGCGTCATGGCTGCGGCGCGGCGCAATTCACCGAGAAGCCGAGCTTGGCCTTTGCAGTGGAAGACGACGCGGGCGACGTCGTGCTGGAGGTCAATCGGGTCTTCAATTGAGAACCGCCATGTGCCCAGGCCCAGGCCCCACTTGCCCACTTTGGGTAGCGCCGCACCGAGGCGGATGCTCACAACGTTGCTCTTGTAATCGAAGTCCCACGCATAGAACTGGAAAAAGCCTGCGAGGAGCGCACCGACTGCATCTGGCGGTGACGATTCGAGGGCGGCTCCGATCTCCGGCGCATCGACAGAAAGAACGGGCAGCACGGGCGCCGGGCGAGTTTGAAGGAAGAAAATCACGAGCATGATCCAGGCTGCGACCGCGAAATGAGGCCCAGTCATGGGTACCAGGAGCGTACCATACGAGCTGAGTGACCCGTTGGAGGCGTCATTGATACGCCGCTGCTTGGCCCAGTGCTTGACGGCGAAGACGAGCGGACGCACACGAGCGTCCAGCTGCCCATAGGCTTTGAGTAGCCGTGTGTTCTGCAGTGCCATGGGGCTGCCCACAGACATGTCGATTGCGATCTGTCGTGGAATTGTAAGCGAGACCGTCGTGATGACGTGCGGGGCAATACCTTGCGGCGGCGATCCCAGAACTTAAGCAGTGGTACCCGAGCGCTGTAGACAAACTGCTCGAGTTCTAATACTCCGTTGTGCGTCAGAATTGAGGCGACGCTTGCGAGAATCTGGATGCGGTCGTTCCAGCTCAGTGCAGCAAGCTCGGCGGGGTCATCGAAAAAAAGTCCGACGTCGAGGTCGCTGCTGCCGCCACCAAAACCACTACGTCAATAGAGATGAGTTGTCGATTGACCTGGATGCACCGACGTACTTTTGGGACGAGCCAAAGGCGTGGAGCCGCAGGTGCGGCCACTTGTGCTGCACGAGCCGCTCCATGGCGACCGTGGCTTGCTGCTTGAGCGCGGTCTCCATCGGCGTCGGCTCGAGCGCTTCGAGCAAGCTGATGGTTTGGATCGTGAGACGGCGGACACTGTTGATCGCGCCCATTGTCGAGGTACGTTGGGGGGTGCTGGTCGAAGTTAGCAGGAAGAGCAGCGGGAGTCCATTGGTCGTTGGAGGTTCATTTAGCAAGCCATTATCGGACGCGATAACAACCTTGGACGACAAACGAAAGCAACAGAAATGGAAAATGGCATTTTTCACACGCGAATCTTCGAGCCGAGATTCGCTCAAAGGCCATTGGCCGAAAATTTGTGTGCGAAAGGCGTTGATTGGTCAAATTTACCACCTCAAGTGGCATTTCAACAGTTTAAAACACAAAGGAATTCTGCTGCAATCGGGGCGGGGTTTGTGCATTTGAAAACATCAGAGGTCCTCTGTAAATGCAGCAACGCTAAACATGGGATGGCGAATGGAAGTGGACAAAACACGGCAATGTCTATAAACGGGGCGCAAGTGGAGGTCGTTTAGAGTCTCGCGTAGGCAAAATCTAGAATTGAAGGTATAGTTCGTTAACTTTGTAGAACTAAAGTGATGCATCGATTGTTCAAGGTTGAAAGTGGAACCTTTCATTCGAAACGCAGGGTGCATATGACGACACAGCTTCGATACCAATGGAACGATCGAGATTCCTTTGCATCGTGCGCACAATACCCGTTTCGATTGTAGCATCATGGCGTTCTTGTATACCAGTATGTCAATATCAAAGACGGCGCAACTCAAGACCCGAACGAGAGAATCGGCTCGCAAACGTGTTGACAGCACGGTGTCGTGAGTTTGATACAGTGTTTAAAACGATTTGTAAGCAACTGCCTGTCAAACGTACCGCTGTATCCGGTGGCGGCATATTAAATCTGAGTTGCGGGTGAATTATCCGGACAATGACGTGGCGAAAATCTTGTTTTTCACGTGGGTTTTATAGGTAAAATCAAAGCGAACAAAGGCGAAGCTTTTTTGTCGCCCAGCTGGCGCGGCGGTCGTCGACGCCGTCGCTGCTCTGGGAAGGGGCGTGTTGGCGGTGCATTTCTTCCCATCGCTCCCTTCTCTTTTCCACAACGCGACCAGAAACGGTCTTGATGTGGTCATGGCTCCTGGAGCGTATTTTAAGTTGGCATGGCGTCGAGTTAAAGTGTAGAGGCACGAACAATACCACGTGCACATCCTTAGCGCGCTTGCACAAGGATGAAATGACGCGCATTACCATGAGAGCCAAGCAGTCATCAAGCTAGCGCGCATTATGCGCCCAACGTCGCTTTGGAAATTGTGTTTCTTTAATTTATCAATCTTTACTTTACCCTATAGTCAATCGCGTTTTAGTCCACCGCCTGTAGAGGCCGAGAGCATTTTGTCAAATTCGGAATATGCGAGCCTAGTAAGCTTGAGCTCAAATCACTCTTGATGCACAAACTCGTGCAGGAGCTGGAAGGGAGATGCCTTGTTGCTAGTGCAGAAACGACGCCTTTCCGCACACAGCACGATAGGAGAGCACCTCGATGATGCACTTGGTTATCGCATATATTCCCTGCCGACCAGCACTCACCCAGCGGTATCGTCATGACTCCAATTGTGCGAGCTGCACCAGCTTTGGCAAGGTGAAATAGAAGAGGGCACACCTCGGGTTCTGTCGGCAACTTTACGCCGCCGCGGCAGGATACTGAAGCTTGACGGCGTTCAACTGCCTGCAACGACTCGATATAATGCGGCCAGCGGTAATTGCACAGAAATCGAAAGTTTTTAGTTGCACGGGTCGAGACGAGTTTACACCCTTAACTTACGACCATGTTGGTGTCACTCTTCACGCTCTTCTACAGCAAGCTGCACTGGTTGTGCTTACCGAACATCGAATCGGCGAGGCATTCCGTTCAAAACATAAGCCGACTGGTTGGAGCCCGGCGGCGCGCCGATGTGCTCCGCCGCCGTCGTTGCCAACGTTGCTACATGGAGCCCGGCGTGGAGCACTTGGAGGGAAAATGCCCGTTCGAAGATGTCGGACGCCATGTCGAACGAGAGTCGCTGCGCCTTGAGAAGATCCAAATCCCACACCCCAGGGTTGAGCGAGAAGCCAGGCCAGGCCGAGCAAGCGTGGTCCACTACTGCAAACTCGCGGAGGCGGTAAGGAACGCCTCCGCCTGTCGTCAACGACCACCCACAGCCTTGCTCGTTCAGGAGAACCTACTCATTCAATGTTGAGCGCAGCTCATGCGAACTACTTCAGTATACCTGCACAAGGCGCACGTCAGGGCGGGCCCACGTGTCGTTAAAGACGGCGAGAGCGTCGTCGATGACATTACGCTTCGCTGCAACAAAGCGCCAGTCGTCTTCCACATACAGCACGAAGCGCGTACTGACAATGTGCAGCAATGTGTTGAGCGAATGGGCGTGGCCTTTGACGGTGGTGTAGAGGAAGTGGGCGTCAGGGTAGGCGGCCTCCATAGCTCGACGGTCGGCCGAACTCGAATGGTCATCGATGACAATGGTCGAACATACGGCCGACGACCGCCGCAGCGGGGCCATCGACGCCATAGTCGCCAAAAACAGCTCTAGACGTTTACATGTCGTGATGACCAATGTGACGCACTTGTCCGTGACCGCACGTCGGGCGTAGGGGCGTTGCAGTGGAAACCGCTCGCGTGCGGCGCGCCATGCAGCACTCGCGTCTCTTTTGCCGACGCCAGCTCGCAAGCGATCGAGAACGTGCTGGACGGCAGCAGGAGAGCTTGGGACCCGGTGCTTCCAGAGGCAGTGGTGCGCCACGAGCGCGACATCGTCGCCAAACCGAACGTCCACAACGATCGTATCGGAGGGCAAAACCTACCCAGGGTGTCAAGGCTATGAGTCTTCTGCAGAGATGCATCTACTGGGGAGGGGAAGGTGACTGTGGCGACGATCGGCTGCTTTAGCCGAGCGACACCGCGGTACAGAACCGAGTCGATGAAGGCTACGTAGAGCGGTTCAAGGTTGTGGGCAGTGCCAAAGGCGTCGGCAACAGCCGTTGTGTTGGCTACTTGCGACGCGCGGACACGGAAGGCAAATGTCTTCTGCAGCGGCTCCACGAATATGTAAATGCCAAACACGATAGGATCATCGGTTGCAATTGCTGGGCACTTGGTGGTGGGCGGTGGCAAGGCTAAGACAGTCTTCAGCATCGAGGTCCAGTCGTCGGCGGCGGTCGACTGGTCATATAGCACGTGGTGATTCGCCATGATGCGTCGCGAGAGGTCTGCTCGGTATGATGCGTTCCGCCCGACCTGCACAGCCTTGGCGACTACCCAAGCGTGAAGCGTCACAGAGAAGGCTCAAGTACCGTAGTCGGCATCGCTGTAAGCAATCAGGTCGGAGATGCCCATGAGCTCATACATGGCGGCGCTAAGCTGCAGGATGGTCGTACGTGACTCGTGCACGATAATGGGCGTCCCAACTGCAAAGATTTCAAGGCTGGTGCGTCCACCGCCGACGGGAAACGTATCAAGTACAACTACAGCACCACTGATGTCTCGTAGGTCAACGCCAGAGCAAGACACTACCATCGGCAGCGGCGCAAACTCGCAGGAATTGGGCCGGTGGCAAAAATGGTAAAAAGTACATTCGGGCAACAAGAGATGCTGGTAGAACCCGTCGCCACCGCATCTGCACCTAAGCAAGGCGCTCTCAGCCGGGTAAGGATTGCACGAAATACTTGGTCGGCTAGGTGTGGCATAGAGCCCAGCAGGAACACGAGGACGCTGTCGACGTGCTGCTCGAGAATGGCTCGGACTAGGGCATCGAAGGCAGGGTGGAGCTTGTAGAGTGTCTGCGGAACGAAGTAGATGGTCTGATTAAGCGCCGCAAGCGCTTGCACAACGGCGTCGGTGGGGTCTTCCACTACCCTGGGCTTTTGGAAGGCAGTAGTCAGCCCTGGCATCGCGTAGAGACATTCGGTGTAGTGCTCCTAGTTGATCGTTAGCCCACGGGCCGCTCTACAGGTGCCACGGCACTTGATGGGCCTGAAAGAGGGGCGACGTGATGGCATAGTCGACAGTCGTGATGCCCGAAGTCACAGCGTGGCCCCAAAAGGCAACACTTCGCAGCGCAAGTTGGGCAAATGCTAAGAAGTAGCTCTCGGGGTTCATACCGATCTAGAGGCCTCCTTTGAACCTATTTTGTCTTGTCAACAAGCCGAGCACCTCAGAGAAGACGATGACGTCCAGCGCCAGCGCCCCGATGGTTTGTTGGGCATGGACGACGCTGAACGGCAGCTCGATGTCGTGTTCGACGTTGGCGACAAGACGGGTTGTCAGATTCGTCGTTGCAGTTGGGAAGCGTAAGAGATAGAGCTCAATCTTTGCCTTGTCCAATCTAACGCGCGTAAGCAACATCACGTAAGCCCACGTACTGTGCCAAGACGCGTTGTAGAAGCACGCCCACCGTATGGTCGCGGAAGTATGCCGATAACACACCCACGCGCATGCGCCGCCCCTCGGCTCGGTAGACATCCGTGTGGGCCCGATGAGCAAGGACGTGAGGAGCTACGTATGACAACCCCGGCATGGAGCACCGGTAGATGTTCGCCAAGGCCTCTCGCAGGGGTCGGTCAATGCCGCCTTGGTAGATGAGATAGTAGCCCATGGAGCCACTTCTACACCAGTGTGTTGAGGGAGGCAGCAAAACTTCAAAACGCACCCGATGGAGTCTACAGGATTGGGCTGGAGCTGCAATGGGCGCGCCTGCAAGGCTGCAAGCTGCGTGGCGTAGCGCATTCGAGAAGCGACGACATGATCACCCGAGTCGGGGATCCGCGGCAGCTCGGCTGTGGCGAGCTGGAGACGGACGGTGTCGGCAACTTCGGTGCTCTCAACGACTGCAAGCGCTGCAGCATAGGCTTCGACTGAGGCGCTGGCATTGCCGTATTCTGCAAACACGAGGCCAAGGCCCAGATACGAGTGGTGCCAGCGGGGCTCGACGCGGACGGCTTCCTACCCCAGAGAGTCCAACTTCTGTGGCATTGGCACCCAACCTCGAAATGAACTTGTGCTACGTCAAATTGGCGCAGTTGATAGTATATGGAGCCGAGGTTATGATGTGTGACGGGTTCGCTGGGGGCTAATCGCTAGAAAATCACGATGAGTCGCAGACCGCAAAACGTCACCGACCGTGGCCTCTCGTGCTAAGGGCAGTGCGGCGGTAAAATGACCGAGGGCAACGTGAGTCGCTTGGAGATTGACGAGAAGAGGCAAATGTTCAAGGGTCGTTTCGTTAATCGCCGCGAGAGCGGCTTCGTAGGTGGCGACAGCTGCGGCATGGGCACCGTGCGCGCTCTGGAGGAGGCCAAGAGAGTTTATGGCGTCAATGTGCGCTTTGTGAAGCGGTGGCTGCGCCAGCGCCACCGCGACTTCGAAGGCTGGCATCGGGTCTGTGTCGGGGAAGTGGTTCCGTAGCAGCAAGGCGTACGCATAACTCGACGCGAAGGAGCGAAATCCCGATGCCCCGATCATCTCCCAACAGTCTCGAGCCCGCTCGTACGCGGCCGCTGCGGATAACGACGCGCACGTTTCATGTGTGTCCACCAGCAATGAAGTGCTGAGCGATCGGTCTTCCGTAGATACCTTGTCTCCCCACGTATGAGCCTCATCATGTGGAAATGACGTACGATGGCTATAGCCGCGTCAGCACTGACCTGGGCTTGCACAACCCCGTGAGGGCCTTTCATGTCGATGGCACGCGGAAACGCATTGGCGATGCTTCCGACGACCGACAGCAGCAAAAAGCCACAACACTCGAGAACTCCACGCATTGCGATCTATCGTGATGGGCAATCTCAAGTGCACTTTCGGCGCGTACTTAAACGGAGACTTCAATGGAGACTGTATTCCGCGACCTAGCGCAGCAATGCTTCCCCCATCGATGCGGCCGGGTTTGCTTTCGCTACGAGCTCCCCTGAGGCACTGAATGAGGCGTGATGGCGGCTTCGTCGACAGCGGCGCCGAAGCGACAAGTGCATTCGTTGCCCATTTGCACTGGAAATGACTACGCACTGAAAACACCCAACTATCTTGAAGATGAAAATTGATGACTCACGACCAACAGGTGCCAATGGCCGATGGGCGGCAGTGGAGCCTAATAGATCGCGAATTCCTTGGCCGTCAACGTGCCCAGCGACGACATCAAGCACTACGAATGCCTGGATGCACATACGTATTCCTGCTTGTACAGCTCCAGTGAAATATCCACAAAGTACGCTCTTTGTTGAAACCGCTCGAGCAGCACAAGTACTGGAAGCCAAGGGTCATAGAAGAGCTTGTGTACGCAGCTCCGTTGATGCATTGCTCTCGTCGTTGCGGTTTGCAGCCGTCGGGTGCGAATCCTTGCGTGTGTTTAGCCACTGGCCCGACGCCAAGTAAGTGCGCTATTGAACTAACCGGGGCACGTGCCCTGCTCTGTCAACGCACATCATCTTTGTGTTCGATTAAAATTTTTATCGACATAAGCCAACAAAGTGATCAATGGGGCACGTTTAAAAATTAAATTAGGATTTCACCCAATCTTAGTGCGTGCCCCGGGGCCCGTCGCAAGCGAATCGATGGCGAGCCACTCAGCTTTTTGTGGCCGCCATCATGTCCAAGCAGTTGCCCTCCAAGGAGAGCACGCTCTTCCGCTCCATCGTGGTACGCAGTCGAGGCCGTGGGCATCGCACCTGAGCTTGCTGCTCTAGAAATACTATGAGATCAAGCAGTACAAGAAGGGTCTCAAGGCGGCGGACTCGATTCTTAAGAAGTTCCCGGAGCATGGCGAGACTCTCGCCATGAAGGGTCTCACCCTCAACTGCATGGGCAAGAAGGAGGTATGTGATGCTATCGCTCTTTTGGTTGTAGAGGCTCATGCGCAGCGCAGGAGGCGTACGAGTACGTGCGCCAGGGCGTCAAGCGCGATCTCAAGTCGCACGTATGCTGGCACGTTTACGGTCTGCTCTACCGCTCGGACCGCAACTACGCCGAGGCCATCAAGGTATGAGCTACCATTAAACGCAACGCCATTTATACACGCGTGTAGTGCTACCGCCAGGCGCTGCGCATCGACCCGGATAACGCCCAGATTCTCCGTGATCTGTACCTGCTCCAGGTCCAAATGCGCGACCTCAAGGGCTATTGCGAAACGCGCCGTATGTTCCTCCAGCTCAAACCCAACAACCGCAACAACTGGATTGGTCTCGCCATTGCGCACCACCTCAACGGCACGCTCCAGACTGCCGTCGATATCCTCGACAAGTACTCAGCGACTCTTGACACGTCCCGCGACGCGTACGCTTTTGATGCGGTTCCAGCGTCGCTCATGCCTCCTGTAGCAACTATGACGACAGCGAAATGTACTTGTACCAGAACGAGATCATCCAAGAAATGGGCGACATCCCTGCTTGCCTCGCCCACCTCGAGACCATCAAGCCATACGTCCTTGACACGCTCGTGTGGCGCCAGCGCAAGGCCGAATGCCTCGTTCTCCGTACGTAGTTGGCCTCTCGCCGACTTAAGCTCACACCCCGTGTGCAGAGGGCGACTCGGAAGCCGCGCTCGCCATTTATGCTGAGCTCCTCGATATCAACATGGATAACTACGCATACCACCGTGGTGTCCAGGCCGCCTTGTGCAAGCAGCCCAAGTGGCTCAAGCTCACGTCGTTGCCGTCGGCGACCGAGGAGCTCACGGCTGCCGAGAAGACAACGCTCGCAGCGTACTACGACAAGACGCCCGACTGCCCGACGCACTGCCGCATTGCCCTCGACATCCTCGTCGGCGATGATCTCAAGGCCAAGTACGAAACTGGCGCGTCTCTGCCCTGCGCTAATGGCATCTTTAGACTCGATGCCTATTTGCGTCGCGGCCTCAAGAAGGGCGTGCCGTCGCTGGGTTCGGATGTCAAGTCGCTATACCAGGCGCCAGCGTCGCTGGCGCTGCTCTCGGACCTCGTCGCCGTCTACCTCGGCGAGAAGGCGACGGTGCCGGCCGCCGAGTGGGTGTGGCGCGTGTACTTTGCTGCGCAGCACTTTGATCGTCTGCGCGACACGAAACGGGCGCTGACGCTCATCGACGAATGCCTTGCACACACTCCAACGGTGCTCGAGTTTTACCAGATGAAGGGCAAGGTGCTCAAGCATGCGGGCGACTACTCGGCCGCGGCGACGGTCGTTGATCAAGGGCGCAAGCTCGACCTTGCCGACCGGTCGGTGCAAAGACGTTCTGGTCTAGCGGCTGACGCAGCTCTAGGTACATCAACAACAAGACGACCAAGTACCTTCTTCGCGCTAACCGCATCGCCGAAGCCGAAGCGACGATTGCTCTCTTCACGCGTCACGAAGGCGACCCGCAGCAAAACTTGTTTGAGATGCAGTGCATGTGGTATGAAAACGCGGTGGCGGCTGCCCACGCCCGTCAGCACGCGGACGGCCCTGCGCTCAAGAAGTTTGCTGCTGTGGAAAAGCACTTTAACGACTTCATCGTACGTACTGTTTGCAGCCGGCGACGCTGACGGCGGCATTAGGACGACCAGTTCGACTTTCACAGCTACTGCATGCGCAAGATGACGCTCCGCGCGTACTTGCAGATGCTGCGCATGTGCGACACGCTGCTGGAGCACAAGGTGATGGTGCAAGCCGTCCACGGTGCCATTGCCGTGCACCTGCGCCGGTACGACACGCCGGCGGGCTCAGCTCCCGCGGCGCCCGCAAAGCTCTCTGCCGCCGACAAAGCCAAGGCCAAGCGCGCTGCTGCCAAGGCCCGTAAGGCCGAGTTCCGAAAGGCCGAGGAAGAGGCACTGCAGTCGCAGCTGCAGAAGGAGCAGGAGGCCGCCGAGCGTGAAAAGCTCGACAAGACCAAGAAGAAGCAAAGCCAGCGCGCGGCCCGCGAGACACCCGTGGACGCCGACCCGCACGGCGAGCTGCTGCTCGCCAAGCCGCCGCTCGAGGAAGCCTGGCGCCTCGTGACCATCCTCAAGGAGTACGCCCCGCGCGCAGTCGCGACCAACGTCGCCGCCTTTGACGTGGCCTTCCGCCAGCGCAAGTATCTGCTTTGTCTCGAGGCGCTGCTGGCAGTGCCCCGTGATGCGTGGACAGCACCGCTCCTGCCGCGACTCGTGCAGCTCTATTCGGTCACGGGTGTTGCGCCTATCGTCGCCAAGCTGCTTGACGAGGCCAAGGCTGCGCTCTTCCGCGGGGCCAAGGACCTGGCGGCCGTCGTGGCGGCAGCCAAGGCTGCCGACGGCACCCGCAGCCTCGAGTGGCGGGTGGCTGTCGCCGAGGCTGCGTGCCTCGTGGACTCCAAGAACAAGGCGTGGGTCGTGTCGTGGCTGCTCGACGACAAGGCACAGGCCAGCGTCGGAGCCTACGAAGACGCGCTGTCCGTCGTGGCTCGCTTTACGGATGCCAAGGACCATGCGGCGTTCGCGGCCAAGCTAAAGGAATGGTTCGTCCACGCGGCAGCCTTTGGCAACGCGTACACGGCCTAGACAGTATAGAAGTGGCTACCGCCACCGGAGAAAATCGTTTTGTCTCGTTGGTATCGTATATCTATGAGCTGGTACATGGCGCGATGGGTATTTTGGACGTGAGATTGCATGGCATTTCAAAGTGCTGAGTGCTTATGTGCGACGGCCCGTACGTTAAGATTGAGGACGTGGGGCATTGATCATTGCTTCGTGGGTGGTCCTGTACTCGTCTCGGCTCAAGTGTGTTTTGGTTTAACCGTTCCATCCCTATGAGCAAGTGTTTCTTCGTCGCCTTGATGCTGCGCTGGTACGATGCATGATCTGGAGCCGATCGAATCGTGAAGGAACCTTCAAGCTTATGTACTGTACTGTGGCGTCTGCACTGCAGTATTGTATGCCGAAGCAGCGATGGCTTTAAGCTCCGGTTCATGGCCCCTTCCGTGGCCGTCCTAGGAGCTCTCGGAGCTTCCAGACACCAATATGGAGTTGTTTGCAATGTCCTGTAGGCTCTCAACCTTCTCATTGACGCTCTTAGCCTGCGACCAAAGCGGTCGAAGCACCGACTGACTCGGTAGAGCTCGACCGACGCCCACGGTCAACGCCCTTTATGACAATATTTTCCACCTTCGAACTTCGCTTTCTGCTCCAGTTGCAGCCAATCATGCGCATCTCTTTAATTCCAACGGTATTTTTGCTTCGGATGCCTGCATAGAAAAACCAAATATAATGCAATTCTACTTCGATATCCGGATAGCTACGGATTCGGAGGAATCATTTTGCGCGCGACAAGCAGCGCCACCATGGTGGCGACCGGGCATGAGGTACGCATCTCGTCAAGAGCCATGGACGTCCGTCTCTATAGGCATCTCCGCGGGGCATGCGTACTCGCTCCAGGCTCGTACCGGCGGTGCATGCCCGGCAGGTGGTGCTAGACGCTAATGCCTGGGTAGAGCGGGCCCAAGATGCTTTCGACGGCGGGAAAGCTCTTCATCGATGTCTGCACGGTCGCACCAGCGTCTCCGATGGTGGCTGACTCAGCGTCTTCGCCCACTCGAACCAAGAGACGCGCGGCCAAGCGGCGTAAACTGGTTCGTAGCATTTTGGAGCGCTTGCCACCCTCGATAGGAATTGCAGGACACCGCCACTCGTGCCGCTGGCAGCAGTCCACACGTATCCGAAGACATCAAAGACGCTATTCCGGCCGATGCCCTGTCCAGTACAGGCCACATCGCGTCAACACCCTGTGCTGGGGTATTCGTACCACTGTCAGGTATGCTTAACGTAGTCTTAGTGCACTGCAAGACACGATGCTTGCGTTGCTGCTTTAATGACAACCTCGCCCAGCGAACAGAGAGTTGCAATCGATCTGGCACAAGACCCGGCATGAGCTTGTACCATTCTCAATTCATAGCTCCGGTTGCACCAGTAGAACAAGTTCCAAACATGATTGCATTAAAGGCCAGACTACATCCTGTTTCACGACGAAGTGGTCTCGGCCACAAAGCGCGCTTGCGACACCGTCAAGCTTCGAGCTCAAATGAACAGGTTTTTCGGCAGAATCATGGGTCGGAGGTCGCAGTCACAGAGAAATAGGAGCGGGAACTCGACAATCTGGCCCTTGACCTTCTTGAGTTCGTGCACCTCGGGCGGAATATGCGGCTCAATCTCGCGCAGATGGGAATTGTGCACGTCGTCCTCGGAGAACGACATTACACGCGCCGAGGGCTGCCGGAAGATCGAACGGAGGTCGCGGTCCGTCGTGCTCGACTCTTGGCGGCCGAGGTGGAACTGCTTGCGCTCACGCACGGCAACGAGGACCCACCGGCGGCGGCGCACCCAGCGGTACCAGAGCGGGGCGCTGCGCACTTTTCCTGGTGTGGACAGGAACTTCTTGAACGAGAACGCGTACTGCCATCCATCGCGATCACCGGTGCCGAGGGTCTTATCCACCTGCCACGACGACGGGTCCGGCTGAAAGTCTTCGAATGGCGCGCCAAACTCGTCCGTCCACGACGACACTTCGCCACCGTGGGCGCTCGCAGGCTGCCACCCATCCTGCCAACTGTACCTACGCGCGCTCATAGCCACTGGTGGCTAGAATGAGGTGGTACCGCTGGTTCTCGTAGATAACGGTCACGTCTTCGTACAAATGGGTTTCGGGGACGTTCAGATCAAAGTACGACCGGAACGAATCCGTTGGGAAGCACCGGAAGACGCGCTCGTAGATCTGCGTGTTGGAGTTGGCGACGGCGGCCAGCTCCGCCCATGCCGCATCGCTTACAGGGTCTGGCAGCTCCACTCCGACGTGCTCGGCAAAGAGCCGCTTCCGTAGCGAGTGGGCGAACTTGCCGACACCGAACGGCGCACCATCAAAGACACCCGGGTCAATTTCGCTGTCGTGCAGCACGACAGCGATCTCCGAGTCGCGATCACCACACATGCTGCGGTCGTTCAGGTTGGCCGACCCTACGTCGCGATGAGGCGGCATCCTGCACTGGCGACAGACCCATAATGGTGACGTTGTCGTCGGCGATCATGAGCTTGCTGTGGATGTAAATCTGCTCCGTGACTGCGTTGCCACCAAGGATTTCATGCTGGCGAAGGCCAAAGAAAGCAATGTACTTGGACGGGTCGGGCATCTTGGCCTTGAGACGTTCGAGCAGCGAGTTTCCGCCACGGCAGATCGTCGTGTACTATGTTTGTTTCCAGCACACGGCTGTGGACCTGAAAGTTACCTGCCAGTGCATCACAGCGCGAAGACTCGACGAGTCCTTGGACGTGACGGCGCCTTCGAAGGCCGGCATGAGCGGCAAGACGACGACGACACGAAAGGTCTCCTTGGCTTCGTGGGCACGCACAATGCGCTGGTACAACGCTTCCAGAACGCGGTTCGAGACGCTGACGTCGCCCTCGAAGCCCGACACGAAGAATTGGTTCTGGCGCGCGTTAGCCGCCTGTGTCCCTACTTAACCGCCGTACCTCGATGTACAAAAAGTGCTTGGCGGCCTCAATGATGGCAATGTACGCGTTTTGGATGCTGTGCTCGGTTTTGATGCCACCGGACCACGGACTCATGCTGCGCACAACTTGGCAATGGCACGCTGCCGAGTACGGCTCGGTCATGGGCATCCACCGAGAGACCTCGCGAGGCTCGTTTGCGAGGCCGTCCTCGAGTGAGTCAGCCGTCGCGAAGCGCTGCGGGGCGAGTGGCACGTGAACTTTTGGCAGCAGCGCCGGGCGGCGGTACTTTGGCCGACGACGATTAAACATAGCCACGTACTTCTTCTGCAGCGTAAAGTTCCAGCGGTGAATGAAGTGGCGGGCAACGTCCATGGCAGCAAGCCCTTCGAGCCTACCAGCACCTTGGGCACCATGAGACAAAGCAAACGCACCGGCAGTGAACGTCGTGCCAAGGCATCCGTGGCTCCCGCTGGCGATCCACGAGGTCGGTGTCGCCGTTGATCACGTCCGTAAAGTCCTTTAGCCGCGGGTTGGAGTAGTCCTTGCCCACGAAAAGAGGGTTGCGCGTGGTGTCGGCAAGTGGATGCGAGTGGTTGTCGTAGCTACGGCCTGTGAGCGCAACACCCTGCAGCACTTATGCATACCGTCCGAGGCAAATGTCAAGCCCACCAACAAAGGCGATCTGCTGGTCGATCACAACGATCTTCTCGTGGTGCGACCAGTACTGCGGCAAAAGCACAAAGTCCGGGTGGCGCAAGACGTGAATGCGCGGGTGCAGCTCGTGCAGGTGATTCTTCGTGAAGAGGCTGTCGTTGGGTAGAAACATGCGGTGTTCCTTGTAAACCAACACGTAGACCTGCACACCACGCACAGCAATGTCAAGCAAGACGCTACGTCACAATGAGTCCACCGACGTGGCGTCCGTGCAACCTGTCGAGCTTCGTAAGTTCATCCCCGCGTACCATCGGGTAGTTGGGAGTGATCCACCAGCCCGTGATGAACACCTGCTTCTCCGCTTGGCGCAGGTGGGCAACCATGTTGCCAAAGGTCTCTTCACCGTCAACCAGATGCCGCGCCATGCTCATCATGTCGGTGCCTACGCCATGACATGAGACCGAGGTAGAGAGGCATCGAGAACACACCGACGGCAGGACGCATGGGAGCGAAGGACTCGAAGCGATGGTCGTTCGTATGGCTGAACTCGCACGCGTCCATGGTTTCGACCAGCGTTTCGTGCAGATGCGTCCATTGGGGGTGGCTCTTGAGGTCGATTTCAATGAGCGCACCGGGCGTCACAACGTGCAGGCCGTCCACCATCCAGTGCAACCCGTGCTTGAGCAGACTTGACTTGTTCACAGCGACGTGTGGTTGGAAGAGGACCACCTCCCGCGGCTCCGTGTCGTTCATATCGTGAAAGAAAGCGATGCACGTGGGTTTGACCACCATCCACCGCCGGTGGCGGAGGAGGTACTGGTAGCAAATGGCGATGAAGTAGATGCCGGGCAAGACCGAGAAGAGGGACGCGACCACAACGTACCGGTCGTCGAGCTTGACAACCGACCCGCTGTGCGTGAAGTAGACGCACAGACGGAAAGCCACGATCGGGATCGAGACGCAGAAGAAAAGCACGACAAGGATCTCCGACACGCGGATCATGTTGTCTTTGGTGAAGTGGAAGCCGACGAAGCTCGATCGGCCGTGCAGCGTGCCCTTGCGCGACGGTACGTATCGCATCTTGACCCAGCCCTCTGTGATGCTCTGTCCGTACCTATGACGGGCGTGAGTGCCGCTATTTATGGTCGGTACGAACTCAGAGCTGAAGCGGAGGGCACCGAGCTCGAGGAATTCGAGCATCTTGTCGTGATTACGCACGCTGTCGTGCGCGAGGAGCGACTTGAGGTACCGTTCGAGGATTGGGATCGATGACTCGCCCATTTGCACGCTGCGGTACCCAAGCAGGCGCGACGGGAACGTAAAGATCTGCGAGAAGCGCAGCACACGTTGCAACGTCAGATGCAGCAGCAGCAGCCGATGCGTCGTCGTGCGCACACGCCACACGTACGTATCAACGCGAAACTATCCATGTCGTGGGCATCCCTCCATAGCATCCGCTTCACCTCGATCGTGTACAGATTGAACTCGTAGAACCACTGCTTGACGCGGTCAACCTGGACAACCTCGACGCTCGGCGCTTTGTCGAGGCGGACGGCTGCCGTCGTTTCGTCTTCAATGACTTCCGTCGTGAGTGGCTCGGGCGCCGTGTCGTACGTGGCGTTTGCAGGGTCCAGCGGGTCCAGCGGAAGGCGCTCCATGGCTGTTGTGGTCGCTGGCCGCTCCGGCACGGAATTCGCAGTCAACAGTGGCGTCTCCATGTCTTCGAGTGGATTCCCATGGGGCCAGTAGCGGGTTCGCACTTACACGGGGCCGCCTTATTCTTTGCAGCTCTTACAGCGCACTTAAATGGCGAATTCGTGTTACAAGCGCACGTAAGCGGCGGCGGCAAAGGATGATAGGACCAATTGTACTGAAATAAGCGAATTGCACGAAGGCTACCAGATCAGCTGCCAGCGTCGCTGATTGTTGCGCTGGCCTGGAAGCCTGTCGCGAGTGGACTCCAAGTCTTGAGCACATGTGCACTGAGATCACAGGCGCGCACTTGGCAAATAGCCTGGAGAAGTTGCCGTTCCCAACAGCAGGTAGCCAGGACGACGAAACAGCCATTCTTCGCATGGGTTTATTGCACTTGACGCGGGTAACGGAACGGGTATTTAGTTACTTAATCGTGACGAATGTTGTGGCCGTGTGGAGCATCGTTCCTGTGTGGCGATGTCGCCAACACCTCCTCGCCGAGGGGCCCCATACGCTAACGAAGCATTGAGAATGGGATGTCAATGGTGGTGAGATGCAACAACGGCAGGGACGAGCACCTCGGCATGAAAGGAGAAGGGCTTGATAGGCGACTCGGCGCTACCAGTCCACTCGTACGAGACCGTGGTTTCCGGTGGCGCTGGTGACAGCACGGGCATAGCAAAGCCGTAGGGAAGCTCCCGTACACTTTGTTCGGCGGCATGCGCATTCAGGTGCCTTCCCCGCGATCGTTTTTTGGCAGCCACGACTGCGAGTAAGAGGAGGATGGCTATAACGCAAACCGAGAGCACGAAGAGCAAGAGGGACCGCGGTTCCGGCTCGGAGCGGAATCGTGCAACGCGCCCCGACGTGTTGGTTGCAACGAACATGGTCGTGTTTGGTAGCGGGATGATGGCCCCAGACATGGAGGAGTGGGTGGCCATGCTTGGCGACGTTCAGTCGAGAATGCAGTGCGTTGAATCGCAAGCTTGGAGCCCTTTCGGTGAGTTCGCAACTCCCTCCTTTCCCGATAAAGGTTGGTGCGTTAACTTTCGCCTCGATGGTGCTATTTTCCTGCGACGCTGTTGGCTCATACGAGTCCCAGGCGAGCGTGTTGCCAATTGTGTCGAGGACTGCGGTACCTTCGACGCCGCTGCCAACATGCGGGCTCAAGATCACAACTGTGAAGTCGTTTCGGGAAACTCCCGGTGGAGCGAACTCGAACGCTTCTGAGTGATGGCCGAGCACGACCCGCAGGCGGACTTCCAGTTCTCAGCGGACTCCCTTGACCAGTATGCGACCTACGAGGACTACTTGGACTCGCAAATCAGCGAAACGGATCTCTTCTACCTCGAGGACGAAGAGCTTGCGCGGCAGCTCATCGAGCTGGGGTACCGGGGAACAGGTGAAACACTGCGACGCGAGGACTTCGACGCTCGTAAAAAGTCAGAGCGGGAGCGCAATGCGCAGAAGACCAATCTCCCCAAACAGCTCGCGAGCGCTGGCAAAGACTTTTCGCAAATGCCCTTCCTCTCGGCGCTTGCGACGCGTGAGGAAATGGTCCGCAATGGCAAACTCACTGTAAGTTTTCATGGCCAACCTGGTGTTACGTGGTGTTACGTCTGTCTAGTCCATCATTTTCATCCGCGACCGCAATCCCAAGGGCCAAGAAGTAAGCGGGTACATCGACTATGCGCTGCGCCTCAAGTCGGAGCCATTTGAGCCGTACTTTGAGCGCAAGAAGCGCCTTTTGCCCAAGCCGTCCGACCTTAGCTACTACAACTGGGAGACGCAGACGTGCACGTCGAATTCGAGCCCCAACTTCCAGGTCATCGCAGATAGCGAGACGGGTCTCCTCTTCAAGAACAAGCGCGATCGCAAGGTCATTAATGTTGACCCCAAGGTGCGTTCCATTGTTGGAAGTCTCGTTCATCTAAGGCACAGGCAAACCCCGGCGACAACTCAACGCGGACGGAAATCAAGACGACCGAGTACATGCAGGTCGTCATTTATGACCACATGACTCGCCGCAAGAACTAACCTTTCAATCGTCGACGGTTGTCGGTTTTTTCGTGGCTTGGGTGTACCGACGCTTTTGCATCGCCTGGATGAGATCGGCTGCTGTCGTGGGCTCATCCTTGCGACGACGCTTGTGGGGCGGTTCGGCGTGCGGCGACGCGACGCGCATGCTCTTCACGTGCGTTGCGGCTTTGACGATGTGCGACACTATGCGCAGGTGAATGCCCAGGCTTAGCTGAAGAGGTCGTACCTGGCTTAGCCCGCCGCATAAAGGGCTTTTTCGACCGCGCTTCCTACAACCCCAGAGATCAGAAACAAAGTAATGAGCTTGATAGTCGAACGTAGTCGCGGATGGACTGGATCTTGTTCATCCAGTCCTGGTGGTTGGTGCGGGATACGTGGCAGAGTTCATCGACGGCAGCGAGATCGGCGTCGAGACTTTGAATGTCCTTCTCTAACGCCTCGATCCGAAGGCTCTGCCCGGAACTGAGCTTGCTCAAGGCGGCACAGTTCTTTTCTTGCAGAAGCACCTTACGCCTCTGAGTTGCAGCGAATGCTGTTTCTCGTACTTGTTGCTCCAGTTCCAGTTTCTTCTCGGCAACCGCGTCCAGCTCCGCTAGGCGTGGCTTGACCTTACTCCTTATGTCCTTGACTACAGGCATACCTTGTAGAATCTTTGGCTTGTCGGCCATGTCAATGACCTCCTCGATCATCTGCAATCGATATGTTACTTATTGCTGGGCGCTTCGCCCACCGATTCGGACTCGAGGGAACACGCCGGGATCATGCCAACTAATCGCCGCCTACGCGACTGCGTTGGGCAACCATGTACGGCACTACAGAAACGAAGTACCTTGCGTCCGCATGGTGTTTCTTGAGGTCCTCGACGTCCTGAAGCACCTGTTGACCAGCGTCTCAGACTCATTCTGCGGACGCCTTATTATTTGGCAATGGTCGTATACGTTATCGTGCTCTATCTTGGCACGAGCAATCGCGTCGTCCAGACGCTTGATCATTGCTCGGGTTTCTTGCTGCCTCATAATGCAGTGCATCTTCAGAAGCCACAATACGTCGATCTTTCCTTCACAATCGCTACCGTGTCCAACTCGAGGGTCTTGCAAGCGAGCGACATCTCCTGGATACGGTTCTTGGACATTGTTGCTATTTCCCCTTGATCAACGGCATCGTTCACCACCTATAACGCCGCAGATGCATGCAAAACGATAGTTCATCGTACTCCATCGATCGATCTGCTACCGACGACGTCGGCCAGCAGACGAGCGTCGATGGGTGTAAGCGCAGCCGATCTCTACCACGTCACCGTTCCCAGATCACCTTCATTGGGACTGAGAGTACTGGTACCTCCATGTCCTCCGCGCTTGCTCGAAGCAGTCCGTCGGTGTCGGCTGTCAATTTGGAAATGATTCGGTATCCTGGTAAATTCGGCATGTCCATCATTTAATGCATTTCGGTTTCGGCGTTTGCCACATCAAAGACCAGACCAAACCCAACTTGATGACTGCCTGGCGAGACCCACGACGATCGGCGGCTTCGCCAAGATGGCCTGAAGCTAATGTACTGGTTGCCATTGTGCGCAGGTCCGCTGCTTGGTGTCGAAGACGACGGGTCGACAAGTGCTCGGATCTCCCGAGGGCAATCGCCTCGGCGATGGAGTCGTTGAGCAAGGCGTCGCCCTCTCGTTCTACGCAACCACAAACTTTCCATGCCGGGGCTCGTATTGCATGCAAACACTGGACGATATTCCTCACACTTAGCCACGCTTTCTACCGCCGAATCATGCGATCGACGATCATCGTGTATCCCTTGCCTGCGATGAAATGGCGAAATGGGCCTTCTTCAAGAGCGCGGAGTACATCATGCTGGAGGCGATAGAACAGGTGCGGCGATGGGTAGTTCTCGAGCATGTGGTTGGCCTCCGTGTCCATGGCGATGCTAAGCCGGCGGTTCTTTTGGCTTTCGTGAAAGGCCGTGCGACATGCATCCACGTCACTGTCGCTCAGTTCAGCGCCCGCTTTCTGCGATGCCTACGGCCGTATCATCAAGCTCCTGTCAACGGAACGAGGGTACCGGAAGATATTGAAGCAGAATCGTTTTGACGTGCTCCCACTCGTCTCTCGCCGTGGACCGCAGCGTCGGGTTGGCCACGGATGGATTGATATGATGCTGATAGCGCAGAATACCGTTCTGTCGAAAGGCCTCGCACTCCGTCCACGTATCCAGCAGGACGGTCTTGGAGGCCATGTGCTGGACGGTGAAGTCTCGAAAGAGCTTACGGAGCGCCGGGTTGCTAAGGATCCCGCTCACGGCAAACGGGGTCGACGTATTCTGAAGCTCACAGGTCGTGACCGTCTGCGAGTTTGTTAGTGCCATTGAGGCCATGGGGGACCAACCTCGTCAACGATGATGATCTCGGCTTTCGAGAGGGCTTGGTTTTCGCTGCAAAGGCGAATCTCGCGGTGGAGGGCATGAATCCAAGCCACCATTTGGTCGTCGCTGGTCGCGCAAAGCTATAAATCGAGTCCGTGCCGTCGGTCGGGAACCGAGAACGTACCCGGTACACGCGCCGTGACGTGTGGAGTTCGAAGCAATGAGGAATTTGCTACAATGTATCATGGGTGCCCGCCTCGTTGATAAAATGTAAGGTACGACGTCGGCCTTGACGATGCACGAGTTAAGCAGTGGGATCGCTGTGATGTCGCGCTGGTTCATCTCAGACTTGCAGTAGAAGAGCTTGTCTTCCTGACTCGCAAGGTCAACAAACGCTTGGACCCGCGC
>JNBR01000536.1:0-13105 GCA_002081595.1 Achlya hypogyna
AAAATTAAAATAAAGATTAATATGAGTCCTCCTTGCACAAATGCACCAAAGGTGGGTCTAGGTGGAAAAAGCGGCCACTAAATTAGCACATTTTATCAGCAATAGTGGGACTGTGGATTCGCATGCAGATAAATCAATTTTGGCCAATGGCATACGTTGCCGGTAGAATTGCGTCCCGGAAATTGAAGCCCCCTGTACCTCGAATTGCTGTTTTCATTAGACAAATTGTAGGTGTAGAGGTAGGTTGCGTGATTTATTAACCTACCAGGATATCGTCCATTAGCTGCTCGCGACGTGCGCGTCCATCACCGTCCCTTTGCTGGTAGGCATCGCATGGAAAAGATCAAGCTTAGTGCTGAGCTCGAGCTACGGAGTATCCAATTTTTCCGCGAATGCCTCACGGCACGCTAAGCACTGGTAGAAAGTGGGGTGTCGTTGGATATGGCAGACAAGCTGATGTCCCTTACATGTGCAAAGATTTAGTGCTCGTGGCTTTTATTCACTGCTCATAGAGTTGAATTTAATCGTAATACATTGCATACGACCGCACCTCGTTTTTTCTACACGCATGCTGGGCTCCATCCTTCAAGAAATTTATTGCCGGAAGAAGCAGCATTTGCATGCAGATAGTGGTGACGAAAGGTTGCATTTTCATCCATACACATCTCCGTATTCAATCTACATGCAATTCAATCCCCAAGGTGAGCTCCACTAATATGGGAAAAAGCCTCACCAAATTTTGTGCAAAAATCGGCTACAGTTGAATATTTTGTCAAATACAAAACAACTTGTTCTTTGACAAAATTTCCAATTGTGGCTAATAAATTCGGTCGTCTCAAACAACCGACACGATGCTTCCACACTCGACGCAAGGATTGGAAGTGGCACAGGCAACGGGCGTCGAATGAGTTACGGCAGTTAAGAATCGACAGTGATGAACGACACGAATGAGGTTTCTGTTGCCTAAGTCGTTTGGCAGATCGTGTCCGGGCGGGGCTCCGAAGAAGGCGTCATTTGTAAGAGCGGAAGTCGAGGCACGGGCGCCACTGGGTCGTGGCGCGGCGAGCTCGCGAGCTCGACACCCAAGCTTGATGGGTACATCTCGTCGTACTCTTCCTGAAGCCCCAAAAGTATGGAGTTGGTGACCTGCGTTAGCCAGTTAGCTCCCTCGAAGCTCTCGACGTACTTTGATCTTGTTGGCAGCGTGCACGAGGAACTCCGGGTGCAGAATGAGCTATCATAACGGTAAGCCCGAGCGCTGCCCAGCTCGCACCGCGCCGTCGTCGAGGTTGTAAAAGATGTCGAAAATAGCCTCGAAGTCGGCCTTGAGGATTTCCGGCTGCTCGCAGTTAAAACGGAACGCCACGAACTGATACGTACCTGGAGGTACTCAAGCAACGCAAGGGCGACGCGGAAGATCATCTTCCACCCGTGAACGACAAAGCCATCCATGACGCGCGTCACAGCGTCCGGTGGCAACGTGTCAAAGTTGGTGAAGAGCGTCATGAACCAGCTAGGGGGCGTCGTGGGCGACGCATGGACAACGGCGCAGCCTACCCAGACGCGCACATGCTCACGTGAAAGTCTTGGTTTTCGAAGTGGGCGTGAACCTCGGGCAGCCATTGCTTCACGAGCATATGCAACTACACGACTGTGAATCGAGTGGCGCGCGCGAGATGGCAGACTTGGTAGAAGCGCAGGTTCAACAGCGGCACGCCAGGCTTGTACATGTCCATAATTTCGTACTTTGGCGCGACGGCCATGGCCGCAATGAGCCAGAACGCCTGCGCTTCGTTCCAGCTCACATTCGCGAGCATGAAGGCTGCGAGGAAATTCTAGGGACGACAATCGCCCACCGCGAAGGAAAGCCGACGCACCATGCCCTGGCAGTAGCCCACAGTGCTGTTGGTGCTCGTGAAGGCGCGGAGTACGTTGATGAGCGAGTCTTTCTTCGGCTCGCGGTCCAATCCTTCGTACGGATCCATTTGCTACAGCCTCGTGAGCGCTCTGACGGCTGATTGGTGCGGCACTCGTTCCCGACGCTTTGTTTTGCGCACTGCCGACCGGCCAAACGTGCGATCGACGTCCGCAATGATTTGTTTGTCGTGCTCAAGCGTTCCAATGGGTCCACATCGCTCCACAATCAACTGGATTTACGCGGTGAGGCCACCGGCACTGATGACGTAGTACCGCGTAGGCTTCGGCCCATACCGGCGACGACTTGGGCATAATGGAGTACCACTGCACAGCCTGGTCCGAGTCGTATTCAACGCTCAGTGCCGACGTGAGCGCTTCTGCGAGATCGCAAATGTACTTGTTCGTGTCGGCGTCGCTGCAGATGCGCGACAGCCACATCTGCGGACTACGCAATGGCAGTCAGCGGCGGTCGATTAGTCGAATCGACCGAAAGCAGTCGGGGAAGGCCTTCGATGCTATGCTTGCACGAAGGAGGTCGTGCGTCGCGATGTAGCGATTGAAATGCCAACACGTCTACCTGTCGGTTAACCCGTGCGCTGTGCGTCAGAGGTTCCAAACCTGGCTTAACGCCGCGATGTCAAAGACACTCAAGTAGGGAATGGCCCCCGCAGCGATCGGATGCCACAGAATGCTCTTGTCTCGAATGGCCTAATCATCCTGTCAGCGTCGACTTCCACGGCGATGGATACGTCTTCCAGCACAGCGATGGCCACTGTGAGCGTCTCCACTGTTTTCTTGGCCCGGACCTCGGCAACCTTCAAGCACATGCCGAGCTGCCGGTGCGCGAGGCGAAGCTGCTCGCAAGCCTCGACCGACTCGCTCGGCTACACGGTTGCTGACACCTGCGTGAGAACGCGCCAAGTACCCGAAATTTGTGGGCCGGGGGCGTCTTGAGCTCTTCCATAGAGCGTGAAGGCGACGCGCCGAGCTTGGATACCGTGAGAGCGTCCAGTTTTGCCACGTCACAACCTGTCACGATGACTTCTCAGGCGACATGGCACTTGCGACGTACCTAATGCTGCGGCTTTAACGCGGAGCTCTGCAACGACAGCCGCTTTAGACGCGACTGTAGCTTCTGTAGCGCGCGCCAGGTCTTGAATCGCGCCTTTGATGCGCCGGTTCTCGAGCACCAGCCGGCGCACTTCAGCCAGGCCTGGGGTAACAGCTGCAGCAGGGGACATTTCGAGCTTGCGCACCTTTGTCGTTTTCGATGCTCGCCAAGCAAGTATTGCATACTCGGTACTTGTGAGGCGCGGCACCTCGACAAAGAAGCAGATCCACTTCGGATGCCGAGCACATATGGCAAAAGATGTCAAAGCACATGCGACACTAAGCCCGAGTGATGACTCGTTGGTTGGAGCCGTCGCCATACGTGATGGCGCCGGTTCTGCACCGTAAACGGCGCATGACAGCCGGAGCAGGTGGCAGAGAGAGAATCTTCCTTCCAGAACCGCTCCTAAGTCCGCCCGTCGATGGGACCCACACGTCATGGCTGCTCTGACCTGTCTTGCAAGTGGGTACTCGGACTGATCGTCCCAGCCGGGCAAGACGCGGTCAAGCACGGTCACGTACTCGAGCATCGCTGCTCGCTGATCCATCTCCCCAAGCTTGTCCCACTGTCGCCTGGCAAAGCAGAGTCAATAGATGGGCACAGTCAGCCAAGTACATGACTGCTCCAGGGCCAGGGAGGTAGGCACCGCAGAGTGAAAGCCACGGGGCCTTGTGCACTAAAAGGCTTCATACCCCCGCGCACCTCGTTGAGGATGAGGAGTACCATGTCCTGTAACCTGGCTCGTCAACTCTCGAACGTCGGATTCCTTTTTTTCGCGATGGATGACGGCAGGGCCCTAATGGATGTGTCCGATCGCATCCTCGCGGAGCTCTCGCCGGACCTGTTCGATGTGGCATTGGATGCTAAAGAGTGTATCTTCCTCTTGTAGCAGCACCTTGACAACGTTCCTGTCCACGGCGCGGTGGCTTCCGTTGTAGTATTTGTTGAGAACTGTCGTGACCAAGTCCAGCGCCCGCTCGTACCGTGGCGCGACCACCTCATGTGGCAGCGGGGCCACAGGGCACTCGAACGGGAACGGTGACGCCAGCGTGCTTGGGACAGCGGGCAGCGGCCAACTGAACTGCCGCCGCCAACAATAAGATAAGCGTATCTTGAAACGTCGGCATGTGATTTATTTCTACGCACCATACAGTGTCTCCGTCTCCGGCGCATTTTATTGCGGTGCCGCCACCCGGTGCTGCCACGTACTCCGTACCTCAAGCTGGCTGCCGCGGTACCAGGCGCTCCCGGCGAAGTGGCACGTATCACGCGCCACGGGTTCGTTGTAAAGGCTGGGGATCCCCGACAGTGCCCGACCGTCTCTGCGGTGCAAGGCCCTGGTCGATCCGTCGGATTTTATTTGTGGACGCGATTGGTGGTCGACGGCGGCCACATGGAGCTCCTTGGCTCGAGCACTTGGCCCAAGTATGGCGCATGTGGCGGTAAAATCGACCCCGGGCTCCGTGACGTCCTTGTGACACACGATTGGCGGCGGCGTTTCCACTCGGAGTTTGTATAGACACGCCCCGTTGGAAAAATTCAATGGTGTACTTGAACTTGGATTCGAAGTTCTCGAATCCGAAGTTGGACCATTTTAATATTCTCACATACAAATTACAAGATGTTTCGTAACGGTCCAATGTGAGATTCTATGACGGCACGGCCGCAGAACGGTCATTTCGGAATTTGAGCGCGTCATGCTCAGCGCCATGCGCAGCGATAGCCACTTTGCCGTCAAGAAGGAGTGGTTTTTCCGCCGCCTTCTGAGCTCCGATCCGCGCCAGCGGTCGGCCACCATGGAAAAGCTTCGGGAGGAGGCCATGGCCATGGAACCGACCGTGCTCGAGGCGCATCTGCCCACCATGTGTAGGCTGGCGCGCGAGGCACCGCTCCAAGACATTCGTGCTGGTTGCCGCGCGTTGCTCAACGACATTCGGGAGCAGCGTGGGCTCCAGTACAAAGTCAAGTGCACGCCTGAAAACGGAGACGAGCCCACGGACAAAGACTCGGATGTTTCTTCGTTTTTCCGCAAGAGCGAAGTCATTGGCATCGTCGACAACAACGACGAAGAACTACAAGCGATCTTCACCCGGTCATTTCTTCAGGGCGGCCGCGTCTCGCATCTCACTCGCATGCTCGCGTGGCACATGCCATACCTGAAGCTCTACCGCGCCTCCATTACTTCCATTATGCTAAACGGTACGATGCTGGTTCATGGAAACAGGTGGCTCATGGCCAAGGGATGGTGTAGATGGACCGTTGCCCCTCGAGTGGCGAAACTACATTGCGCTGATGGCGGCTGCCGAGTACCGATGCCACTACGTGTCCACCATTCACCAGCACTACTTCCTCGTGAATGGCGGCGACCCCGCATGGCTTGACGGCCTCGACTACGTGCCTGCCAAACTTGCGCGCCTTCATAGCCTCAATGCTCTTCTCGCGCACCAGCCGTGGCTCATTACGAGCGATGATGTGGCCGACTTGGTACTTTGCGAACTCAACGTTGCACCTCATTATCGTGTGTTAGCTTGCATCGGACAGTGACGGGTCATCTTGGTCCACATCAGAACTCGTCCACGCAATCATCGTCATGTGCATGTACCATTCCATGTGCTCCATCGCGCTTGGACTGGGCGTCTCGGACGAGGAAGACCTCGCGCTTCTATCGTCGTCCTCGAACCCCGACTCGTACATTGGAGCCATTGCACGTCGGTGCAGCATTGGCAAAGCAAGCGAGTGTGGCAGCGAGTTTGGCAGCCCCGAGTACGACTCGGCCCGCATGGAAATGGAAGAAGCCATGCTGCGGCAGCGCCTTGCGAAGGACGCCGAGTTCACAGCAAGTGACGACGAAGACGGTCCCGAAGACAACGAGTCGACTGACAAAGACGACGACGAGGACGACGACGAGCAGGTCGAAGGCCACTTCGAAGTCGCGGCGTTGCCTCGTACGCCTTGTCTTCGGTTGTTGCTGTTGCTGACGATCTACTTTGTAGCGAGCGGCCGTGTCCGCGGGCTTTCGTCGACGGCGCACCTCAAGGGCGAGCTGTGGCGCTATTGCAGTGAGACGTTTATCGAATATGTCGACTTCGACGTCAAGTCGCGCGAGTACAATGTGCTGCACACGGAAGATTTTTCGTGGGACGAGCACTGCTTCTCGCTCGTGTCGCGGTACTTTCCCGGTCAAGGCGGTCAAATCCTGGAAGACCTCTTCAAGCTCACGCTCAAGATGACGTACCATTCGTACGGCGCAAGCGGGGACAACCAGGAGCCAAACGAACTGGACACGACGCCCTTCCGCCACGCGATTTGGTACTACGTGCACCGCATCTACGGCATCTGCCACGACGACTACGACTACAAGAACGTCAACATCTTCCTGAACCGGCCCACGAAGCAGTTTGTGAAGAAGGTGGCTTGCACGCCGTGGCGCGTGACCGCCAAGGACATCGAACACTTTAACCACACGCTCACGGCGTCGGAAAAGTGCCATGTGACGCTGCTCACGGCGGAGGCGCGCAAGCAGGCCGGCCTCATGTACGGCCTCCGTGCCGTGATGCAGCACTTCTTATAAGCTTATTTAACCCTCAACGAATCTTATCCTCCCCGTGCCCCAAATCCGCGGAATTCCTGGCCGTTCCCTGAAACTCAAAAGGGCAAACTCAAAAGCGAAGTTCGAAGCGACGAAAGTTCAAGTGGCCGGCCGTTGAAGCAGGCGCTGTCACAGCACTTGAAGTAGCCGCCGGCGATCTTTGGCGTCGGGCGCCGCCCTCAGGTGGCTTGAGGCTCCCTTGGTGCTTCCTCCCGAGTAGCTAGCTCCTCGCGGCCCAGGCACGTGGCTCGTCCGACGCCGACTCTGCTAGGCAGAACCACTGCCCGAAAGCACCCAATGCAATGCTGGTCTGTGCTGCTGGATACTGAATGTATCCTCGTGCCGACCGTTAGGCATCCTGAGATTATGTACGATAGAAGGCTCATCGGAGACAGCCATCACGAAGATGCAATGGAATGACATGAGATTAGGTTGCGTAGACGTGATCTAGCTAGAGGTCTCGAACGACGCGACAAAATCGGTGTGGCTTGGGTCCCGCAGCTGCGTCATGAGCAGCCGCACAAGAGAGTCGAGACTGCCAGCTTCGTTGTCGGTTTGATCATCGGGTAACACCTCGATAGGTCCTGACAGGTCACTGGCAAGCGCCTCGAGCGTATCTAGCCGCATCTGCGCCGACTCGGAGATTTGCACGTCGCGACATGTGCGTACCGTGGAGACGAGAGATGAAAAGAGCGATGCCTTTTCAGCCGCATCGTCTGTCCGATGGGCGTCCAGCTCCGCAAAGAAGGCGCCCATGGCGTCACATGTTGGGACAGGGCTTGCGTCGGCGAAAGATTTCTAGCCGCCGCGACATTGGGTAACACGAAATGGCTTCGGGTGTACCCGATACACGACACGGCGGCTGCATGAAGCGACGTCCACGACACCGCTGTACTCGACAAAGCCATTGCTGTTGGCGAACTTGTCCGTAACAGGTCCAACCAGGTCGATGTAGGCAATCTTTGTGCGTGGGATCACGTAGGATTCTACCTCACATACAAGGCGTGATCCGATACCTGCCCATGTTTGGCTCACAGGTTGCAATCGGCAGAGCTACCTTGACGCTGGTGCATCGGCTCAACAGCCACAGCTTCAATTGTCGCCATGTCTGGCGACAGGACGATGGCACCAACGATTTGGTCGTACTCCGCTACAAAGATAAGCTTGCCTAGCAGCTCAACTGCCGCCCCTTCAGCAAGATTTCCCAGTGCATACGCTCGGTGGATGAGCGCTTGCACAGAGCTGTAGTCCGCGGGCAACGCCTGGCGCGTCGTCGGTGGTGCCATCGCTCCTGCTCGCAATAGGTATTGTGCCACAGTCCGGATAAATAAATATAATTGAGCCATATTTATTTCCTTCATTTTAATGCACCTCACTTGCTCCAAGACATCACCAAATATTATAATATCGTAGTTTTTAGAACCATAAAAGGTTGGCAATACAAACTCCAAGGTAAAATTGTGCGGATTCGTTAAGTGCGAAATTAGTCGAAATTCGACGCTGCGGTGGCAACACCTCGGCCCTCCGGCGCCTCAGGAGAGCGCCGCCTTCTTGCGCAAGTACAAGGCCAGGAAGTGAATGGGTTGGCCTACGAGAATTGAGGCGGCACGTCGAAGCAGTACGGAGACCGATGCTAATCTGATTGATTTGCCACGCGGGGTTGGAGTCGATGTAGGGTGCTCGCGACGCATAGGTGCCATCTATGCAGGTGTTCGTTCCAGCGGCAGGTGCAGGAGGGGATTCACTCGAGAAGACAAAGCAAGCGCCATCAGGCGATAAAATGCGAAAGACTTCGTCCATCATCGACGAGGCAGCGGCGCTGTTGGCCACACCGCAAACGACCGAGTCCAGAACTCCTGCAGTGGAACTTTACCATGTAATCGACGAGGAAGGTACCTTTGTCAATCACGGCGTCAAACGAGCCGTCAGAGAATGCCGACATATCACGCACATCCATGACCAAATCTATGAAAGATCTAGCACCCCGTGAGCTGTCGAAAGGCTTTACACTTGATCGATGGTTGCTTGACGACCTGGCGTTGGGTCAAAATGCGAATCGCAGCCGACGAAAAGTCCATGCATGTGACATCGCGGAAGCCAGCAGCAAGCATGTCCTCGCCCATAGTGCTTGTGCCACAGCCAACGATCAAGATCCGTTCAGCCTTGGCGGGCTTGAAGAAGGGTTCGAGCCCCTTTTGGATGGCAGCATAGTTGAAGTAGCAGTCGTGGGACGTTCGGTTGCCCTCAGAGATGTACCTGGCGTCCCAGTACTCCGGAGAGCCGTAGTCCGGCCGCGCTGCCATGGGTCGCGCTTGGATCTTTTCGTAAAGGGGGTCTTCGTATGACCACCAGTTTCAAAATCACAGGTTCACTGGATCGAGCGCCAACTCCGCTTTCGACAATGTGGGCACTGCGAGAACACCACGTCCAACAAACCACGATGCCTCGGGCTTTCATTTGGCGCTGGTCTATCGAGACATGGTGGCTCAAGTCAAGCAGTGCAAGGGACGCCATTCAAGAAGAATGGCAACTTGAAGTTGCTTGTGGGATCCAGGCTGGCGTTCTCAGCCTCCGAGAACACCGCACAAGAGCATTGGCCACGAATCCCGTACGACGACCGAGTCCACACGCGTAATTGCCAGCGATGACCAAGAGCACAACGGTGTGGCAGTCGCGAATGAAGTTGGTGATCAAAACACCCTTAGGATGAGGGCGAATTGCGCAAGCTCTTTCACAAGGTATGCGTCGGCTTCCCACTTCCATGGCGAACCCAGGGTTGCAGCTTACAGAGGACACTCGGAAAATGGATGAGTTCATTGGCTTCATGATGGGGAAGGTCGGTCACGTCCAGGTCCACATGTTGAAATCATCACTTACGAAGAGCCGATCCGAGGTTGATCCACCGAAGCCACTTCAACCTACCAGCCCTCGCCCACCGGAGCCACAGCTAGCCGAGCTGTGTCGTGTCCGCACGCCGCCGCGCAAGGTTCGCCGCGCCTCTCTGTCCGTCCGTGCATCCATTCCCATCGTCTTGCAGATCGCAAGCCCGAATCCCCAAATGCTATCGAAGCTGCGTCCCCCGACACCCGTGGTCGGGGCCCCTGGCGCAGCACGACAAGCTGAACCCTTGTAGGTCCTACCGGTCCACGGGCCCACGCGACCCCCGAAGTCCACACGGCCTGCTCATAGCCGCAGCGCCATGGCCGACCCGCGCTCGTGACCGTCGCGACTCGTGCTCCCATTTGGCTCTCGTGTACCCGATGCAGTGGCTTGCGTCCGCCCTCGTGGTGCCATCAGAGTTCACACAAACGCAATTCATGTATTGTTCCACGTAGTCTACAGATCTCGTTTACTGAAAGGTCGCATCGCACACTTGCTTGATGAAGGCGTCGTCGGAGGCCTGGGGCATCGTCACCTGGAGCAGCGGGTCCACCTGCATCTCGCGCTCGATGGCGAAGCACGCGTTGTCGTTGCGCCCCCACGCGCGGCGCGACACGCCGTTGTTGACGTCCCACCGCAGCATGCTCGCGGCCTTGCGCTCCGCGGCGAGCGAGCCGTCGAGCACATGGCCAAAGCCGCCGTTCATGACCTGACCCCAGCCGCAGCCACCACCGTTGTGAATCGACACCCACGTCGCACCGCGCGCCGCGTCGCCGAGCACATTGTGGATGGCCATGTCGGCGCAGAACATGGAGCCGTCCGTGACGTTGGACGTCTCACGGAACGGCGAGTCGGTGCCGCTCACGTCATGGTGGTCGCGCGACAGCACGACGGGCGCCGAGATCTTGCCGGCCGCGATCGCCTGGTTCAGCGCCACAGCGATGGCCGCGCGCGCGTGGCGATCGGCGTACAGGATGCGCGCCTGCGTACCGACAACCATTTGGTTCTCGTGTGCCGCCTCGATCCAGCGAATGTTATCGCGCAGCTGCGCCGCGACGCGGGGCGGCGCCGTTGAGAGGTACTCGGTGAGGATGCGGCCCGCGATGGCGTCCGTCGCGAGCAGGTCCGCCTCGGAGCCCGACGTGCACACCCAGCGGAAGGGTCCAAAGCCGAGCGAGAAGATGTCGCCCATGATGTCCTGCACGTACGACGGATACTTGAAGCCATCCTCGAGGTCGTCCGACTTGTAAATGTCGGCACCGGCGCGGCTCGCCTCGAGCAAGAACGAGTTGCCATAGTCCCAAAAGTGCATGCCCTTGGCCGTGAGGCGGTTGATGGCGCTCACGTGACGCAGCAACGAGGCCTGCACCAGCGCCTTGAACTGTGCCGGGTCCGCCGCCATGAGCTTGAGCGCGTCCTCGAACGACAGCTGCGCCGGGTAGTAGCCGCCGTTGTACGGGTTGTGCAGCGACGTCTGGTCCGAGCCAAGGTCCACGAGATGTTCACCGGCGTCCGCAGCGTCCGCCAGGGCCTCCCAGAGGTCCACCACGTTGCCGTGGTATGCGATGGACACGACGCGCTGCTCCTTGCGCGCGGCACGGATCATGTCGAGGCACTGCGGCAGCGTCGTGGCGATCTCGTTGACCCAGCCCTGCGCATGACGCTTCTCAATCGCGGCGTAGTCGACCTCGGCCGTCACCGAGATCATGCCCGCGATCACACCGGCCTTGGGCTGTGCCCCCGACATGCCACCGAGGCCCGACGATACGTACACGACGCCCTTCATGTTCTCCTTGCCGAGGTACTTGCGCGCGGCGTTCATGACCGTGATGGTCGTGCCGTGGACAATGCCCTGCGGGCCAATGTAGCAGTAACTACCCGCCGTCATCTGGCCGTACTGCGTGTTGCCCATCGCGTACAGCTTGTCGTACATTTCGCGCGTGCTGTAGTTGGGGATCATCATGCCGTTCGTAACGATCATGCGGGGTGCGTCCGGCGACGACGGAAAGAGACCTGCGGGGTGGCCCGAGTACATGACGAGCGTCTGATCTTCCGTCATTTCACTCAGGTACTTCATCACAAGCAGGTACTGCGCCCAGTTGGAAAAGACGCTGCCGTTGCCACCGTATGTGATGAGGTGTGCGGGAAACTGTGCAATGGCCTTGTCCAGGTTGTTCATGATCATCATCATGATAGCCTTGGCCGCCGTGATCTTAGCCGGATACATTTCGACGGGGTACCCCTTCATCTCGTACTCGGTGGGGCGGAAGCGGTACATGTAGATGTGTCCCTCTTCCTTGAGTTCCTGTGCAAACTCGGGGGCGAGCGTCGCGTGCCACTCGGTCGGGAAGTACCGCAGCGCGTTCTTGATGGCGAGACGCGTCTCGCGTGCCGTGAGGTTGGGCGTGCGCACGGGGGCTTGCGGGACGCTGAGGTCCTTGCCCGGGTGCGGCGGGAGCGTCGCGCCGATGCCGCGCGTGAGCACCTGGAGGACGGTGGCGTTGGTCATGGTTGGGCAATTTCGAAATGACCCTTTCACGGAGAGGCGCACAAAAATACCCGACAGTGGGTCCCAGCCACTTCAACTTGCAATTTAAAAAGCACTTTTTATTCCCGTGGCGCAATAAATTACACGGCTCACATACACCAGGACAGAGCGCAACGCACATATTTTTATTTATCGCACCGTCCGATTCGCCATTGTATTATTGGCCTCAAAATAGGCATCGAATTCCAAATTAGATCACGACGATGGGGGCCGTCGCCGATGGCGAATCGCTCGCGAACGTCGACGATCGCCAATGGCACCAGCAGAACCAAGGTCGGGAAGCGTACGCCTACAGATTGCATTGCGGAGGTGTCAGCGAGGCCGCGCAGAGGCGCGCTGCGTGTCTGTTGCCGGCAATCTGGGGCGGAAGCGCCTCGGGCCCAAACCACATGGGGCGTGGGACCAGCCGTGGACCTCAACCCGTTTCGGAACCGGCTCCATGATGCGAATCCATCGCCAGCCGACACCGAACCTGGCTTCTTGGCGCGTACCGCTTTCACTTGGTCCCAGAGAGCACCGGATTCGCCACCATGCGAGGCTCCTGATGTGTATCGGCACATGGTGGGCCCATGAACACGTGATGGATGGAAGATCGGCTTACGATCCCAGCTTCAAGATCGCCGCCTTGGGACCTTGACATGAACGTAGCTGCCAAGCCTAGACCGCACATAGCGCCGGGTGCGCAGGTTTTACATTGTCACCAGTTGATACATTGAAAGGCCTGTCTTCCGTCCTCGTACACTACTGCAACACCATAACACGAGCAATGTGGTGCTCTTGAGCTGGTTGTCGCCAGCTCAACCAAGATGAACGCCACCGTAGTCATGATCAAACGAAGTGATATCCTCCGGCGCTACGTCCTTCGCTACCTCAAGCGATCGCGAACCAAAGCGCCTCCAAAGGCTACTCGGTAGACTCGCACGCATCATTGCAAGTGCAGTAAAAGAAGGGTGCATGAGGGCGACGCTACAGTGCAGGCTGACGAGACAACTTGTACATCGATCTTCGTGTTTGCGGTGGAGAGTTGTGCGGGGGGAAACGTGGCGAAGCCACCACAGCC
>JNBR01000537.1:0-23446 GCA_002081595.1 Achlya hypogyna
GCCTTCAACCGCCGGCAGGGACGTGGATACTACCGGAATGAGTGAGAAAAGACGAATCAAGTTGGTACGAGGTGTAGCTTTAAGTAAAAATGTCCATAAAATGCCGTTGACGAGAATACAATAATCTGTTCGCTGCATTGTCGAAAAACTCTATGGGTTTTCAAGCAAACATAAGTAGTATCGCTGCTGGTTTTATGTAGGCGGTGCATGAGCCATTGTTAATCTCTTGCTGTGCCAGTGCGCACACACCGGCTCTTGCCCTGAAGTGATGATATTTTTCGTCGCCCAGGCTGTGGCGATTTGGCTTGATGGCTCGCTATGGGCCGTAGATGACAATGTGCATGGCGGCCCATCCATTTCGAGCCAAATCGAAGAATTTAAACCAAAAGTGTTTGTGAAGCTTCAAATAATGCTACAAAATGCACTTGAAGTAATAGGTCCTATTCATTGAGAGGAAATAAGTAAGTCAAGAAACCACTGTCAGTGCCTGTTAGACAGAAAGACTGGCATAGCAACGACGTCATCTTTCGCCAAGACAGGACGCCGGCCACGTCCGAAGCCGTGGCACTCAAGGCTGCGTTCGCCGTCAAGATACACCTACAACATCTCGTGCTCCAAGACCCCGAAGACCAGTCGCTTCTCCGCTTCCTGCTCGCTCTGGAACAAAACGTGTGGGCGCGTGCGCACCTGGTCCCACGGCGCGTCGTTCAACTCTTCCCACATATTTCCGGCCGTTGCAGCACTTGCTTGCAGCCCTGCATGCGACTTACGAAAGTCCGGCTAGTTTCCTCTCGATGAACTAGCAGTTGATTTATAATTCTGGTCCGCCAATCGGCGAGACTAGACTCAATTCAACAACAGAAAGACTGGCATTCTTGCCAGTCCCACGATCGTCCAAGCCATCATTCATGCCGAAAGATGCCGTGCTTTCAATGAACCGAAGCAGATGGACAATACTGCTCGTCCCACCATCGTCCATACATCTCCAGCTCATCTCAAGAGTTGACTATTGCTAAGCGCACCACGAGACCAGTGAATCAGAACTCAATTTCCTTTGCAATGAAAACAACTTCGAAGCGTCTCGATGGAATCAGGCAGAGGAGCCAAACCATTGTGTGGATCTTTGCACTAGCTGGTTTGTGTATCGGAACCGTGCTCTACAGCGGTGCAGCTCATGCAGCTGGACGCCATCGCGCTTTGCGAGAGGCCGCTGTCGACGTATGTACTGCGACGCGCTTTTTGACATATGACCAACTTGCTGAGTGCCTTCGCCGAGTCCCGTACAACGGGACGGAAAAACGAGAGCTTGTCGAATTTTACCGCCGAGCGGTAAGCTCCAATTCCCTTTGCGTGACGTATGAACGGTGTCATTAGTTACCACAGTACGTATTCGAAGACATAGCCAAGAAGAGCCACAGCTTTGGTCCGCACACAATTCCGGCTGTGGACCTCCAGGCTGGTCTTCGAGTCATTAACCAGACGACCTACGCCAACGACGCCGAAATGCAGCGCGCCTTCTTCTCGCTCTTCAGCCGTCTCAACGATGCACATATTGGGCATTCAATGCCATCCTACTTCTACATGTATTTCGCGCTGCAGCCCATTTCAATCATGAGCATCGAGCGTGAAGGCCAGCACGTCATTCAGATATCATACGTCGACAGCGCCGAGGTGGAGGCGTACCACTTGCTCAATCGGCGTGCGCCCATTGACACCGATGTTGTGGGTTGGGACGTGCTATCGATTGATGGTGTTCCTGCCGTGATTGCACTTCGCGAATTCGCCAAGGACCTCGGCCTCCTCAAAGACGAAGGCGGCCGCTTTAACTTGGCTGTGTCAGGCTACAAAACCGGTAAACTATGGCTTGCTGAGCTATAGCAGACCTGATGTTGCAATGTAGGTCGTGGCTGGTATGTGTTCCGGCCTATGAGTATCTTCGCCCTACCTGCTTCGCGCACTGTTGTGTACGAGCTGCGCCACCCGGTTACGGGTGATCGCAAAACTGTGTCGTTCGACTGGATTGCAGTTAATCATTGGAGCAACAACAAGGACAAGTCGCTCCGAAACACCAAATTCGCCTCGACTTTCGACAAGCTCAAGGCCCAATTTATCCAGCACGAGTTGTACGACGAGCCCGACGCCGTGGAGTACATCGAATCAGTGGTCCCCAACGCTGCCGTACTCAAGATCAACTCGTTCTATCCCAAGGAACAGTGGCAATTCGCCGCCAACATTTCGTTCGCGCTGTCGCAATTCGCCATGTCCAACAACACAAAACTCATCCTCGACCTTTCAGGCAATGGAGGCGGGTCCATCGGACTTGGGTGCGTATCCTCATTTCCACGAGAAGATCTCAGTGCATCAAAGGTATGCAACGCTGCGGTACCTGTTCCCAAGTTTGGACGCTGCTGGTCCGCGCGAAGGATACGGCCCACACCGCGACGCTGTATACCGCGCTCGCCGCACTGAACTCTCTGAGAAGGCAGCAATCTATTCTGCTGAGGCTTTGTTCCAGGCTCCGTACAACCCAAGGGACTTTACGCCATACGGGTACTACAGATCAGCATCGCAGCGGCAATTCCTCGATGCCTCATGGATGACTCCTGGGGTAGCCCCTTTCTTTGCTCGGTAACATCTCATTCGTTTTCTTAGGAAACGACAGTCCTTGGCGAGATGAGCCAAGGTTTTTACATGGGTTACTTGTCAGCGTACGACTTATTTCCGCCCCCCGGGGCAAACTTTAAGATTGCACCGGAGAACCTAGTCGTCGTATCCCAAGGCTATTGCGGAAGCACTTGCGCGGTGTTTGCGAGCTACATCCAAGCATACGGTCTGGGCTCAACCGTCGCGCTCGGGGGATACCTCGATACACCCCAGCAAGTGTTCGGCTTCCCTGGAGGGCAAGTCGGTAAAGTGGTGAGTGTCATCACCGACACCGCTGATTCTCATGGATACGGATAGTCGGAATTTATCTATTTTGCCGGCAACGCGACACTGGAGGATGCGTCCTTCGGCGCCGAGTTGGAGCCACTAGTACCGCGGCTGCCGACTTCCGGCCGCTACGATGACATGAGCTACACTTACTTATCCATCTCACCATGGAAAAACGGTGGCCCCAACGCACTTCCGCTCGAATACACGTTCGTGCCAGCAGACTATTCCATCATGTACCCAGGAGACCCCACGGACGACGCAGCTACATACGCCGCTGTCCTGCGTGCTGCCACCAAGTAGTTTACAAGTTTTCATAATGCTCGTTTGGCTTAGCAGTTCAAACGCTGTTTGGCAGCGAGTACGATGATGCCGGGGCTATTTTCTCGTAGCTATCTTCATAAGCGAAATACTTCTTTCATACGTCACAGTGGCTTGGCTAGCGCTTTGCCTTGTCTAACAAATTGCTCCATGGATCCGTTTGTATCTCAACAGACGCAGTTCAACAAAACATTATGGATCCGATGCGTTCGAGACTGCCACGTCACTTACTTGAAGTTTGTATACCTGTGGTTTCCATCTGTTGTGACGGCGAGGAGAACCAAGGTGATATTTCCCAAAGTGCCTTTATTGGCTCAGGATTTCAATGGTTTTAATATGCTTGTGAGTATACATTCATGAAGATTCATGGAATAAAATGGACCTTGACGTGGAGAGTTTCATAAAGGTGATTCTATCAAGTCCATGGCCCAGGAATGCGATAAGTCTCTTTAAACATGGGCATATATTTCCCATATTTCGTTATGACAAAATCACTTTAAATTAATTTTTATTGCCGTGGGATTGAAAAATTAACGCTGGGAGGAGCTCAAACTTCGATTGGAAAGACAGCAGATGGGCGACTCGACAGAGACGGCCACGCCCAAGTTCCAGCAGTACGGCACGGTGCAGACGGACACAGCGCCCGATTCGCCTTCGCGGCTTCTTGCGGCGCGCGTGAAGCTCCTGCGTCTGCTTGACATGCGCAAATGGCACTACGGGTACATGATGTTGCTCTTCCTCGACTTTTTCGGCCAAATGATCTTCCTCGCCTTCACGTCAACAACCGCAGCGCGCTTCGATTTGTACGTTTTCCTCTCGGCGACTCTCTCGATCGCGTGCATGTTCATCTACCTTGCCGACATGACCGTGCGCCTCATGACTCTGCGCACAATTCTATGCACGTCGGCGTCGTCTGTGCTTGACGCAATTGTGCTCGCCGCCATGGCTGGGCTTCTCTATCTTCGCGTCTACTGGGTCGAGTACGTCTACGACTGCGTGCTCGTGTACTTCCTCCTTGCCGCTGTGCATATCGTGCTCAAGCCTCGCGCTCGCACCTTCTCCAAGAAGTTTCACAAATTCCGGTCCGACTTTGAGCGGATTCACATCTCTGTGGCCAGCGTGCACTCGAGCATCCGTCGTATTCCGGGTATGACGCAAGCCGACATTGATGCCCTCAGCCGCGACTTGAATATCATCGCGGGCAGAGCTGAGGGCGATATGTCGCACGAAAAATTGCTCATTTTTCTCGAGAAGGCTCTCCTGTACAAGCCCAAGGACCTGGCAACCTCCGACTTCCTCTCGTATCTGCGTAACATCGACGCCTCGACTCACGCGTACGGCACGTTTGAGGTCGTGACAAGCACCCTTGGCCACTGGGCGTCGCAGCGCTGCGACCTCTTCATGGTGTGCCTGGTCGTTTGCATGAATGCCAGCATCAACCCGCTCCAAGCATATGTGCTAAACCACCTCGCGGACGGCGCATTCCCGGCCTACAGCAACACGACGCAGACAGATACGTCAATGAACGCGGCACTGCAAGTCGGTGTCACTGGGCTTCTTTGCCTCTGCATCCCGTTCGCATTTGGTGACGCGCTCATGGGCTTTTTTCAAAGCAAAATGATTTCCAAGGCCACGGCGCAAGTGCAGGTGCAGCTTCTCGACACGGTGCTGCATCAAAAGGCTGCCTTCTTCCTCACTCGCTCCGACGGCGATCTCAACAACGTTTTCCAAAGTGATCTCGCCCGTGTCAACGGCCTCTGGCAAGCGGTCTTTTGGAATCTTATCAACCCCTGCGTCTCGATCCTCTTTGGATTTGGCTACCTTCTCTACTACAAGCCTTGGCTTGGGTTGCTTTCCTTTGCGTTTGCTCTCGTGCTTGTTACGTCTGGTCCTCAAGGCTTTGCTGCCAAGCAGTCCAAGATGTTTGGCAGCCAAAACGCGTACCTCGCCTCGGACTTCGCCAACGCCGTTGCGTGTCAAAAGGTAAACTTTTATCGTCCACCAATTGGACAATACGTGGACGGTTACATTCCACCGAGGGAATGAAATCGTCCATGCTAATTGTCCATTCATTCCAACCTACGGGGTAGTGGTCAACAGGCGACTCACATCGTCATGTATGTAGGTTGTGCGCGCCTACGCGTTGGAGATGACGCTCGTGGATAAGTTTCACTCTGTCGTCGACAAGCTCAAGTCGGCCCAGTTCCGCAAAGACTTTTGGAGCGGCATCGTGCAGATCTACGTCGAGTCGGCTATGTACATCTTCGTGGCCACCATGACGGCGGGCCTTGCGATTCAAGTGCGCCATGGAAACCTCTCTCCTGGCGAATTCTTCTCCTTTGTGACGATGCTTGCGCGCATCTCGACGCCTGTGACCGTGCTTGGCGGCTTCATGCGTGTCGCGATCGGCAATGCTTCGAGCCTCCAGCGCATCGACCAGCTCCTTGCGCTAGGCACGGGCGGTGGACCTACCAACCGCCTTGCGCTTGCAACATTGTCGCCCATGTCCAAGGCACTGACGTTCGAGAACGTCTACTTCCAGTACACCCCTACAGGCCCTCTCGTGCTCCAGGGCTTGACCGCGACTGTACCCAAGGGCGCTTACACATGCATTGTGGGACCGAGCGGCTGCGGCAAAAGCTCGCTCCTTAACTGCCTCATGCAGACCGTCGACCTCAAGGCCGGTGCCATCTCCATCGACGGCTCCGACTTGGCGCTCTTCTCCAAGGCAAGCATCATGGCTGAGATGGCCGTGGTATTTCAAGACGGTGGAATTCTCAACGGTACGATCCTGGACAACATCCGATACGGCAAGCTCAAAGCAACGGACGCTGAATGCATCGAGGCCGCTAAATGGGCGGAGGCTGATAAGTTCATCAACTCGCTGCCGGAGAAGTACAACACCGTCATGGGTCAGCATGCCACGTGCAACATGAGCGGTGGCCAAGTCCAGCGTGTGTGTCTCGCCCGCGCCCTTGTGCGCCAGCCAAGCCTGCTGCTCCTTGACGAAGCTACGAGCGCACTCGACCCTGAGACGGAGGCCTCCATTGTCCGCACCCTGGAGCGGCTGGCCAAGACAATGAAAATGACGATTCTTTCGGTACCTCGTCGTAGAGGACGCCGAATCTGACAAACCGTAGGTCACGCACCGTCTGTCGACGGCTCGCCACGCCGACTTGATCCTCGTGCTCAACCACGGTGTCGTGGCAGAGCAGGGCACATACGACGACCTCGTCGAGACGCCCGACAGCATCTTCGCCGACATGGTCGCGCAGGCCACGAGTGAGGAGGAGGCCAAGGCGACCGCGCCTGTCGAGACCCACAGCGACGCGCTCCAGGCTTTTGTGGACGCACTCGCAACCCGCGCCAAGTTCAACGCGAGCATCCTCAAGAGCGGCTCCATGCGCGGCACCCGTCTCCACGATTCCGAAGGCCCCGATGGAAAGCCCACTGCCTACGTGGTGTTGTAGCTTGCGACCGGCACCGCAAAAGTCGAAATACTGTATAGTCGAAAGACATTCTTACAATTTATGCTTGTTTTGGGTCCCTTTTGCTATGTACAAGTAGACAACTATCTCCCCGGATCATTGTTGGTCACTGCTTTGGCTGTGCCCCATCTTTTTATCTACCCACAGCGTGGCGCACGCCTTTTCGCCGAATCTGGTAGGCACTGAAAGTACTCGCACTTGAATCACATTTGATTCAATTCAATTTCAAGAGGATGCCTCGCAATGCCCAGCGCTTGCAGCCGCACCAGCTCAAGCGCGCTTCAGCATCTTTATTTCTTTAGTAAGCCAGTGCTACAACATAAGCCCCCAGTCCAAGTGCGGCGTGCTGCCCCGTGATCAGCTACAACCGATCACGCAAGCTTGCGTTGATTGCCGTTGGCTATGAATCGGTTTCATGGATGAACTTAACTCGCAAGGCTGCACAAGCCTGAGTTCGGTGATTGCTGGATCGCCCGTGGCACTGGCCCCTATTCTTGGTCGCCAACGCTCCATAGGCGCATAGTCCCTTGATGCAACGTGTGCAACCAACACAGGCTTCCCGCCCCGCTGCAAACACTCGAGTGCTGTGCAACCGTCGTTCTGTCGTGATCGGCTTCTTTGTCGGTCTCTACGTTGTACTCGCGGTACTGGTGCCGTCGTGGGCTCACGAGTAACGTGGCTCCTGTAGCCTCTGCAAGCGTACCTGTACGAGAACTTGCCGTGGTACGTGAGCCCACCGTCAGTTGAGCTCGCCAACTCGACGTGGGCTGAGAAGGAAGCGTTCTGGCTTACCTTCTCCAAGGACGCGTACGTTCCAGCAATTGTTGTCGAGAGAATGCTTGAATCAATTATGAGCTTAGGTACACGACCAAGAGGTTTCTTGATGGATCGACCTATTGCCACGACCCAGCGACCAATACGGACGTCTACCGCATGATTATAAATCTCACGACGCCAATTACGCCCACCACCTGCCGCAGCGACTTCGTGACGAAGCTCAACAACGGCGCCATCCTGAGTGCCGGCCTTGAAAGTCGGCTGTGCGACTTTGCGGCCAACCCCAACAACTCTCTTGCCCACACCGTCGGTGCCTGCCAGCAAAACGTCATTGCGGGCATTGAGCAGTCGGTCGTATGTATGTGGCTCGTACCAGGCAACGACCTTGACGCCACGGCACTTGCGCCGCATATTTATACGTATTACAACACATTCCACATGACGCCGTCGGTTGCCTTCCTCTACTCCAAGCTCGGCTGGCGTTTGCTCCTCACTTTCTACATCGGATACCGCGCGTGGCGCGACTACTACCGCCACTGCATCGACCTTGTTCGGGATTGCAGCCTCGTGAGCGGTGCTCGGTGCGAAGTGTTTTTCGGCGATCCCACAAGTCTTATTTTGCTCAATCCGCTCGTGACCGTCATCATGAGCATCGACGTCTGGCTCAGCTCTGCCGTCATCGGCTCGTCGACACTCGCCGCGGTTCAAGTGGATGACCTGTGGCAGTTCATCGCCGGCTGCATCTACCTTTCTCGCATGGTAAAGACTCTGCCCTGGGTGAAGCGCTCAAGTGGGTTAGGTGTGGATTGCCTACTTTTCGCTTGCGTGTTCCGCCGTGGCATTGAAGCGACTAGGCATGGAAGCGCGTTTCACACCAGTGGATCCAACTCTTGTGGCCCTTGCGGCGGCATTTGTGGCTGGGCCACTGACGTACGAGCAAGGCCAAACGGCGACGTTCACACGCATCTACCTTTGGTTCTTCAACTCACGTGCACCAAATCCCCACACGATTGACATTGGGTACGCAATTTTCTTTTTCCTTTTCACCGTCGGCGCGGTGCCAGTTGTGATTGGTCTTGCCTCTTGCCCCTCGGTGCAATCCACAGTCACCCCTGCCGGTGCAATCTCATGCCTTCGTTCGAGTCACCAGCGTGCTGCGTAGGAGGAAACATGATGGTGCGATATGCGACGTTGTCCTACAATGACTGGAAACATTTTGTGCTATTATCGCTGCAAATGGTACCACGGCGCAAATACCGCGATACACTGTACCATGGCGGATCGATCTACAGTTTCTTTGATGCAAACCCTGCTTTCCGGCGGCTCGCAAGCATTAGTCAGCGAGGAATGGACTGCTATGTAGTCGTATTCAACGCCGAAGACACACCCACTGACTGCATTCGCCTCAGTCTTTTGGCGTGCCTCGACAAAAATCAACCAGGAATCGTCACGGCCAAGGCCGACGCCGATGTCGCGTTTGGTCATTTGTCGGTCGAAGCCTGCAAGTCAACGCGCGCCCTGTCTTACGTGGTCATCGAGCCCAACCACGACAAGTGCGCATGGATAGAATAGTTATTTCCTTAACATTGCGGTAATATGACTTCATGCTGCGAGCGACGACCTGTCCCAGGAGCAACAACGTGCCACCCACCGGTAGAAGGCTGCCTTCTTCTTTCCTAGCTCGAAGGCAACCCTATATCTTCTTCACGTGCTTATCTCAGGTACTCTTCACGTGCTTTGTTACTATTCAAGAATTTCGTTCTGCGAGGTAGTTTTAAAAGCGCCTCTGGAGCAAATCTCGACAACCAGATCGTATACTTTACTAACTACAAATGGCGAGTTGCTCGCTCGTGACGAGAGAGGAATAAATCACGATGCCTGCTCGTTCTAGCAACGCCCGCGTTCGACACTTATCGAGCTCCAAAATGCTCCCATTTGTCCACATGGACATGTGTATGTCGTTTGTCATTTCATTAGGTTAATTCCGGACGTCTTTCTGCCGTCGATTTTCCACAACATAGATGCCAGAAGTTGAGCCAACCTGACTGGTGTTTTAGTTGCATACTTGGCTCGGCCAAGTATTCACGTCCGTGATGACGCGAGCAAACGCCTTTTACGCTCGAAGAATCTTAGTAATAGTAACAGGCAACCGTGTCGCGGCTTTTTGAAGGGAGACTCAGGTGCAGAATTATGGAAAAGAGAAATGCAATCGCGAAGCCAATATTTGCCATAAGCGTGACGCAAAGTCGGGTCCAGTGGAGATACACCCTATCTACCGAGCCGTCCGAGAGCCTTTTGCGGATCAGCCGAGCTTTGGTGGCCCTTGGGAAAGGTCCAATTGATTCAAATCTGAAATGTAAATGTGAAATTTGCTGTCATCCGGTTACTCGAGCGTTTCGTCGGATCAGACAGTCCATGGTGGAATTTGGGGCGATTTCTGGCATCAAGATGGCAGTGGTGCAGCCGGCGTCAGCATGCAGGGGGGCGACAAGATCCTCCGTCACGTGCGATCGGTGGTCTGCCGCTTCAAGTCTTCTTTGGGGGCTCTATGTCGTGCTCGCGGTGCATTTTGCCAAGCAATACGCCAGATTTAAGAGTTTCTAGCCAATGCACGCCTACCTGTACGAGAACTTTCCGTGGCAAGTCGAGCGCATTCCCGACGCCCCAACGATTGAGACCCCGTGGAACGAAGCAACCACATTCTGGCTTGCTTTTAGCCAGAATCGGTAGGCTGTGCAATATTCCATACACACATCATACACCTTAGCTCGCGTTTTGCACCGGGCGCTTCGTATCAACACGACCAAAAAGCTAACATGGATTTGTACCGGATGGCACTAAACTTAACGGCGCCATCGGAGCTCGACAACTGCCACAGCGCCATCATTTCGCGTGTCAACAACGGGGCACTCCTCAGCACGGGTTTGCAGACATTGCTTTGCAACTTTGCCGCGCAGAGCAACTGGACGAGCATCGGTGGGTGCCAGCAAAACAAAGCATTTCACGTTGAGGCGTCGATCATCTGCGTCTGGATTGTGCTCGGCAACGATCTCAATCCGCAAGCTGCTGGCCCCGGCATGTACACCTACTACAACAGCTTTCGCATGTCTCCTTCCATCGAATTTCTCTACGGCAAACTCGTGGTGCGAGCACTGCTAATGGTCTATCTTGCGCTGATGCTGTGGTGGCGGTACTACCAGCACTGCATCGAGCTCGTGCGGCAAACAAAGCGCCTCGTCGCGCAACGAAGTGTCGTGTACTTGGGCGACCCATCTGTCTTAGCGTTTCAAGACCCCATCGTCTGTTTCTTCATGGCCCTTGATTTGTGCCTCAGCGTCTGTGTCGTTGGCTCCTCGACGCTTGCAGTTGTGCAGCTCGACGATCTCTGGCAATGTTTCACCGCCGGCGTCTATCTCGCGCGCACGGTACGGAGACCCGTTCGCCCCAAACTAATACGTTGGTTTAGGCCTGGCTTGCATATTTGTACCTGGCTGTTGTTGCCAGTGTGCTCAAGGCCAGTCACGCGGAGTCCCATTTTACACCTCTGGATGCTACTGCCGTCGCTATAGCGTCGACGATTCTGGCCGGCCCCCTCACGCATCTCCAAGGGCAAAGCAGCTTGTGCGTGCAGCTGTATCTGTGGCTTTTTAACACGCCAGCAACAACCACCACCAACATCCAAGTCGCCTTCGCCGTGGTCGTTTTCTTCATCACAGTAGCTTTTTTACCCGTCTTTCTGGGCTTCAACTTAGGCGCAGCACCACGGAGGCGCAGTGAGCCGTCGGGTATGTCGGTATTAGCACATCGTATCTTCAACTACGTCGCTAGTCTACACAGCCGCCGCTCACACTCCGTTCGGCAAGCCGTCATACAACGATTATAAGCACCGGATTGTGCTCTGGTGGCGGATGGGGTACCTTCGGTCCTTTCGCCGTGTGCGCTACCACGGTGGCATGCTCTACAACTTCTTTCGCACGCAACCAGCCCTGCGGCAGTCCCCTACGTTGCACCAGCGGAGCCTCGATTGCTTCGTCGTGCTATACGCGAAGGACACTACCGTGGCCTGCGTTCGGCTCAGTCTCCTGAGCCGGATCGATACGCGCTGCCGAGGTATTGTTGTCAAGGTGGGACCAGCCGACCAAGTGTTCAGCCGCCTCGACGTCGCCTATGATACGGTCACCCAGCGCTTCGAGTATCGCCTGGTAACGCCTCCAGGGCCTTGCCACTGGGTGGAGTAATGAATAACCGCCGTGGCTTCTCCGTTCAAGCCGCTGCGCTAGTCGTGTTGCAGCGAGGCAGGGTGGCCGCTGCCCCAGCGCCGGCCGGGAGCTGCCATGTGCCGTCATGCCAGCGCCGCCCCGATCTTTCGCCTGCCGCGATTGGCCAAAATCAAATTGGGGTTGGAAATGCCCCACGTTGATTGGTCGGTTTCGCTTTATCCGGATACGCGACCAATGAATGATTTGACTGGTGCTCGTTAACACGCGCAGTTGGCCACCGAGGGTCAGAACGAAACAAGATGGCACCGATCACGGGGACGAAGCGGCCGGCGACGTCGACGAACGACGCCGCCGCCAAGAAGGCCAAGACTGGCCATAAGTTCGCGGGCAAGGATGGCCAGAAGCCTGCGGGCAAGGATGGCAAGAAGCCCTTTGCCAAGAAGCCCTTTGCCAAGGACGGCAAGAAGCCGTATGAGTCCAAGAAGCCGCTCACGAAGGACGGCAACGTGGACTACAAGCTCCAGCGCAAGATGAACCGCCCGCACTACGAGGTTGTGAAGCGCGCCAAGGAGATCTGGAACATCATCCGCGAACGCAACGTGCCCAAGGAGAAGCGCACGGCACTCTGTGACGAGCTCTACGGTCTTGTGCAGGGCAAAATCTACGACGTTGCTGCCAAGCACGACGCATCGCGCGTCATCCAGTCCTTGCTCAAGTTTGGCTCGCCCGCGCAGCGCTCGGGTGCCGTGAAGGAGCTGCAGCCGTACATTCTCGAGCTCGCGAAGATGCAGTACGGGTACTTCCTTGTCCAAAAGATGCTCAAGTATGGCAACAAAGACGACCGTGCGCTCATTGTCAAGGAGATGACGGGCCATGTCGTCAAGCTCGCGACGCACAACGTGGCTGCCAACATCCTTGAAGCCGCCCACGAGTACCTGCAGCCCCGCCAGCTTTCAGGGCTTAAGCTCGAGTTCTACGGCAAGGAATTCGCGCTCTTCAAGAGCGAGTACGAGGCCACGGGCGCCAAGAAGACCCTCGCTGACATCGTGGCGCACTCGCCGGCTAAGAAGGAGGAGATTCTCGCCCATGTCGCCGATATCCTCAACAAGATGATCGACAAGCAACTGCTGGGCATGGCGTTCGTCCAGGCGCTCCTTCTCGAGTACATGACCGTCGCCTCGGCCGACCAGGTCAACGCCATGGTGCCCAACGTCCGCGACGCCGCCGTCGCTCTCCTCGCGACGCGCAACGGCGCCAAGGTGGTCACCCTGACGCTGTCCCTCGGCAACCCCAAAGACCGCAAGCGCGTCATCAAGACCCTCAAAGACAAGGTGCTTGAGGCCACGAACCACATCTCGGGCTACCTTGTGATCATGCGCATCATGGACGTCGTCGACGACACTGTGCTTGTGCAGAAGTCGGTGCTCTCGGAGCTTCATGGCCACTGGCACGACGTAGCGCTGCACCCGAACGGCGCCAAGCTGCTGCTCCAGCTGCTCTCGCCGCTGAACTCCAAGTATCTCGGACCCGACGAGATTGCCCTCATGCAGCCGCCGATGGTGCCTGGCCCCGACGGCACCCCTGTTGTCAACTACAAGAAGGAGCCGGCCGTGCGCCGCGCTGAGCTCTGGAAAGGCCTGCAGCCGACGATCGAAGCTATGTGTGAAGAGCATGCGGCCGCCCTCTTGCGCTCCAAGTCGGGCGGTCAGGTGCTCTTCGAGGTGCTTAAGGCCACGGAGAACCAGGGCCTTGTGGCTGCTGTCGTCGACGCCATCGTCAACGACGAGCCCGAAGAGGGCGCTGAGCCGCTCTTCAGCGACCTCGTCGGTCACAAGCTGCTGCAGCGCCTCGTCAAGGAGACGGCAATCGCTGGTCTGCTGCTAAAGGCGCTCTCGGCTGCCACCATCGGCGAATGGGCCGCCTCGAACCGTGGTGCGTTCGTGCTGCTGTCGTTCCTGCATGCGGACGACACCGCCGCCAAGAAGACCCTCACGGCTGCCGTTAAGGCCAAGAAGCTCTCTAAGGAAGCCAAGGCCCAGGCCGGCACGACGCTTTTGTTGCAAAAACTCAACCTTTAGACGTAATTTAGACCCCTTTGCTGCTTGATCCACTTGTCTGTTCCCGTTCCTTAGGACGCGCCTTCTTCATCCTGAGGATCTCGTTGCGGGTGCTCATCGCCACCTTTCTTCGCATGCATGGCTCTTCATGGGGCTGCTTGTAGTCGTCCGTGCATATGCCCCTCAGAGCCCCCAAACCTGCATGGAGCCACGCAGGACACTCACGACGCCCCACGCCGTGAGCTTAACGAGGGTGACCTCCATTGTGCTGACTCCATTGCGGCAGTCGGCCATGATGATCGCATGCATCCTGTCCACGATTGAGTTCAAGCCACACACCAACTTCAATGTGACAAGCCCCACCTGTGTTGTCCTGCAGCCACCAACATCTCGCCGCGAAGGCATTGGAGAGTGCAGTCTCATGCACTGCGGCGCATCGGCCGCCGCCGCTGCTTCGCACGCCCGACGACCGGCGCCGCCGATGGCCGATGGCCGCACCATTGTGCTCATGTATGCGCATCTCCTCGCCCGAGGCCCATACAAACTTCAAGATACGGAAGGATGCGCCGATGGCGGCTTTTGATTGGCCGAATGCAACGAGGGGCGAAGGCAGGCGAAGGGAATTTTCATTTCGCTTTGTGCCACCCGACGATGCTCAGCACCCGCGCCTTGACCCGCAGCCTCCGCGCGCCCGCGTACGCGCGCTTTGCCAGCTCCGTGCGCTCGGAGACGGACTCGATTGGTGCCGTCGATGTGGACGCCACCAAGTACTGGGGTGCGCAGACGCAGCGCTCGCTCCAGAACTTCCCCATCGGCGGTGCTCGCGAGCGCATGCCCATGCCCGTGATCAAGGCCATGGGTATTGTCAAGAAGTGCGCTGCCAAGTACAACAAGAAGCTTGGCAAGCTTGACGCTGCTGTCGCCGAAAACATCATCAAGGCTGCTGACGATGTCATTTCGGGCAAGCTCGATGACCATTTCCCGCTTGTGGTCTTCCAGACGGGCTCGGGCACCCAGAGCAACATGAACACGAACGAGGTCATCTCGAACCGTGCCATCGAGTACATGGGCGGAGAGCTCGGCTCGAAGAAGCCCGTGCACCCGAACGACCACGTCAACATGGGCCAGTCGTCGAACGATTCGTTCCCCACGGCCATGCACATTGCCGCTGTCATGGAGATTCACCGTGTTCTCCTCCCCGGCCTTCACAAGCTCCACGATGCCCTCGACGCCAAGGTCAAGGAATTCGATGGCATCATCAAGATTGGCCGCACCCACACGCAGGATGCCACGCCCCTCACCCTCGGCCAGGAGTTCTCGGGCTACCGCGAGCAGATCGCGTACTCGATCAAGCGCGTCGAGGCCGTCCTCCCCAACCTCTACAAGCTCGCCCTTGGCGGCACGGCTGTCGGCACTGGTCTCAACACGACCAAGGGCTACGACAAGGAGATTGCCGCCATTATCGCGGAGGAGACTGGCTTCCCGTTCGAGACGGCCCCCAACAAGTTCGAGGCCCTCGCCGCCAACGACGCCGTAGTTGAGGCCAGCGGCGCCATGAACACGATCGCCTGCTCGCTCATGAAGATCGCCAACGACATCCGCTTCCTCGGCTCGGGCCCCCGTTCCGGCCTTGGCGAGCTCAACCTCCCCGCCAACGAGCCCGGCTCGTCGATCATGCCCGGCAAGGTCAACCCGACGCAGTGCGAGGCCATCACGATGGTCTGCGCCCAGGTCATCGGCAACCACGTCGCCGTGACCGTTGGCGGCTCGAACGGCCACTTTGAGCTTAACGTGTTCAAGCCGGTGATGATCTCCAACTTGATCTCGTCCATTCGCCTCATCGGTGACAGCTGCAGCGCCTTCACGGACAACTGCGTCGTGGGCATTGAGGCCAACGTCGACACGATCGACCGCCTCATGAAGAACTCGCTCATGCTTGTCACGGCGCTCAACCCGCACATCGGCTACGACAACGCGTCCAAGGTCGCCAAGAAGGCGCACAAGGACGGCACGACCCTCAAGGAGGCCGTTATCGAGCTTGGCCTGCTCACCGCTGAGGAGTTTGATCGCTATGTCCGCCCGGAGGATATGATCGGCCCCAAGTAAACAGCATTACATGCAGTACAGTCGCTCACTCTTGTCGCTTCAGTGTCTTCCGTTGAGCTAAGGAAGTAGATGCATGCTTGGCGACGTCGGCGGCAGCCACTGCTGGCCATGGACCGCCAGCGAATCTCGGCGCGGCTGCCGTGGACGGCTGTGGCCATGGCTACGACCAGATGACTGACTTCTGATTGGTCGTTTCAGCCGCGATCTTTTCCAAAATATAACATAATGGGGTGCTTCTACCGCCCCTCCACCGCAGTGGGGGCAAACAACACGGGAGAAATATGACGACAGCGAAGGTCCAAGCCTGTGATTTCGAGCCCGATGCAGATACAACGTCTCTAAAGGCTCCTGTGGTCTGCAATCATGGTGAGCTACAAGTATGGTGACGATAGTTGGCGGAAGCATGGCTTTCCGGGAGCTCGTTACTACGTAGTATTAAATACTTTGTACCGCGCTGGACTCCGGGGTTCCATAAAAGACCCCTTTTACGGAATTGCGTTGCTTTTTTCGAACGTTTGGGATTCCATGGTCGAGCGTGTCATTTTGCATTCCACGACCAGGCTCCGCCCATGAAGCTCGTGCTCCCGCTGCTTGTGCTGGCCGCGCTCGCCCGCGCCCAAGATGTGCTCTTCTCGCTGCCCATCTCGGTTGACGGCGCCGTGAAGAACCTCAACCTCCATCGAGGCGAGACGGTGGAGCGGGCCGCGGTCGCCTTCATGGAGCTTAATGGGCTTATTGAAAATGGTCTCGAGTCGGAGCGGTCGCAAAATCTGATCCAGCAACTCGCCGGTATGCTGCGGGAGCGCGCAGAGCCACCCAAGGACGTTTTCCTCACGTTTCCACTGTCTATTGATGGGTCTGTCAAAGACATCGTGCTATACAAAAACGAAGCCCCTGTGGACGCTGTAGCTCGCTTTCTACGCGACACGACGTTCTCCGAGGACGTCAAGACTGAGATGCATCCTCAAATCCTCGAACTACTCACCCAGCGGGTCCGTGAGGCCTTGCCCAAGCCACAGATTACGTTCGATGTGACCATCGACGGCAAGGCTGCTACTGTCGAGCACTTTGAAGGTCAGGACCCGCGGGCGTCAGCTCTCGCGTTTGGCAAGCAGCTAGGCATCACAGACGAGAACTTTCTCGCCCGTCTTGTGCCACAGGTCGCCGGGGCTATCCAGCAACGTCTCGACGAGCTCGTACCGCCGCCGGCTCCCCGCGCCGAACTGTTTTCGCTCCCGCTCAATGTGAACGGGGCCGAGACTCTCCTTGTACACTACGTCGACTCGACGCCAGCGGAGTCTGCTCTCGTCTTCCTCCAAGAGCAAGGCCTCGCCGACGCTGGAACAGTCGACACGTACCTTCCCCAGCTTGTCGCCATGATCGATCGTGAGATTGCGGCGCGGACAGCGCGTACGCCCCTCTTTTCGGTGCCAATCACGATTGGCTCGATAAGCCAGCCTCTCGAATACTTTGAGGGCGACAGCGCCGAGGTCACCGCCCAGCTCTTCTTGGAAAAGCACGGGCTCACGCAGGATCCGGCGTATGCGTCTCTCTTGGAGCAGCTTGCGACCGTCGTGCTGCAGCAGGTACAGGAACGAGAAGCCGCAGCCGCCGCGGCCGTGACGGCCAACGAGGCACCGCTTTTCAACGTTCCTCTGAACGTCGGCGGCTCCGAGATCTCCCTTCCGTTCTACGCCCGTCAAGACCCAGCCTCCGTCGCGGCCGACTTTTGCACCAGCCAACTGCCGGGCGCGGACGCCGAAGCCACGCAGCAGTGTAAGATCGTTCTCTTCCAGACCATCACGGGCATCCTCGAAAAGCTCGCGGCCGAGAGCCAGCCATCAGAGACGGTCGAGCCCCAGCCGCCAGCAGTGGAGGAGCCAGCAACGCCGGCTCTGCTTGTGACGCTGGACATCGACTTGGGCGACGGGGTCACAGCCCTACTGCAGTACTTTGCCGGCGACGACGCCGACGCAGCCGCCCGCGCGTTCTGCGAGCACAACGGCGTCGACCTCGAGAACGTCCCGCTGCTCGCGGACGAGATCCGCCGCCAAGTGGCTAAGCTTTGAGCAAATAAACGTTTTGCGCCAGGTAGTCAGCCAACTCAAACACGTACGTGCATTCTGCCACCTTAATCGACGTCCTTGCGGGGGTCGTCTACGACGTCGTACTTCCTTCGAAGCTCTTCGTCCGAGTCATACATCTCAGCTAAGAGGTCAGACATCGCCTCCTCCAGCAGGGCCACGGTCGGGTCGCCATCGGCCGCTTGGGGCTCCGAGATGCCACCGGGGCCGGCCACCGGGCGACTGCTCTGAACAGGGGCCGCCGGAGCTTGCGGCCGTACGCCGCGCCGCTGCGCGACAGCGTCACAGTCCACGTCGTCAATGACGTCATGGTTCCAATAGATCAGGCCGTGGTCGCCACCGTAATCTTCGCCGTCGTAGTCGTCGTAGTCGTCGTAGTGGTCATAGCCGTCATAGCCATCGTAGTCATCGTAGCCATCGTAGCCATCGTAGCCGTAGTCGCCGCACCGGTTGTCATGGTGGGCATAGCCACCGATTTGGGCGTCAAAATGATGCTCAGTGTAGAAGTCGACGACATCGTCGTTGTCAAAACATGGGTAGTGGTGCGTGGGAAAATGGACGTCGGGACGCCACGCAGGATGGTCGGTGTCCGCCAGCCACGGCGACAGGTAGTTGTCATAGCTCAAGGGGGCCGTCGAGTGCGCATACTCGCGCTCTTCATCATCGACGTCCTGCGCTGCCCAAGCATGAGTTTGGACCCACACAGCTCAGGGCGTACTGTAGGGGTCATAGCGGAAGGGGCTCGCTCCAAAGTTGGGGCGCACGGGGTACATGGTGTTGGTGCCAAACACCGGAAAGACACAGCGATCAGCGTAGATGGCAACCGAGTTGTCTACAAGAACGTTCGGGCTCAAGACCAAAGTCGAGGCTACGTACCAAAGCGGCGCCCGTTCTTTGTAAAGAACAGGAAGGGTTCTTCGTTGGGGACGTATTTGTAGCTAATGCCGCAGCCCACCGTGTCTCCGGGCCCAAAGGTCTCGAGGGCGAAAGGTTCCTGTGTATTCGTGAGCCGGAACGACCCAAGAGAGCGCTACCTCCGTTCCCGAAAAGTAAGTTCCTTCCTTGCCGTGGTAGCCGAACGAGCCTGCTTCCCATCCTTGAGGCAAATTAGAATGTAAAGTGAAGCTCAATGGCACCCGCGTGGTTTTCGATCATGCCAACGTCTTCTTGCGCAAAGCCGATCGAGAACAACTCAAAGTCGCTTGGGGCTTCGATGGGCTGGGATCTACGCCCAGAGACGGCTCAGAGCACGTTGCGGCATGCATCCGACTCGACGAACTCGGTTTCGATGTACATTTCGAAGTACATCGTCAAAACGAGGTCTACTCGGAACGACTTTCCTGGGCCAGTGCAATGGACGACAACAATCGGATCGGAATCGACGGGTTGGTTAGCGCGAACGCTTCGGCCCTCCGTTTCCCCGGGGTTGGCGAGGTGCGCGAGGGCATAGCGCTGCGCTCCGTCCGGCGCAGTTAAGTCTGCGATGCTACGTCATGGTCGTGCTTAACCGTGCTGTGCGGAATGGACTCACGCAAAGTCGTCGTATGCATCGTCAAAATCGTGGATGAAGTCCACGTCCATGCTCGAAGGCACTGGCCGCATAGCTTGGCAGAGAAAGTGGTAGGCATCACTGGGCCTGCACCACGATGAAACACTGGACACGTCTGCAAGGCCTACCGCGGGTACTTGGCAGCTAGAAACGGCGACAGCTCGAGTGGCGTGGACTCGGGCAGGTAAAAGTTGGCGACCGACCACTGGCGGCAAAACACGCCCTTCCACAGCTCATCGCGCGAGGCTATGAGGTCGCGGGAGAAGCGAGATGTAGCCGTGAATGCACATAGCCCATGCGAGTCCAAGAATCCGAGCGCGCGGACTAGGACGTCCTGGGGCAGCGACGTCAAGGGCTCGCCGTCCATCGCAAATGGCAGCGACAGCACACACTGTATCCGTATCCGATGAAGCCGAAGAAATTGACAAGGAATCGATTTCGAGCGTCATAAAATAAATTATTTAACGTTAAAAAGCACAAGATGGACAGTTGGGTCATTCAAAATATGACCAAAAAGAAAGTCAGAACTCCCACCTATGACTATGACCAATATTTGTGACGTCACAATGCTATTTGAAATTAGTATACTATAACCAGAGAGAGGTTGGTAAGAATTGATGTCATAATGGTCAGAACAAAATGGCAGCAAAGCGAGTTCGGTCGACGAGCGCAGAGGTCGCGGTGCTGCGGGAGCACTTCCACGAGCCGTTCTACCTCAAGAACGAAGATGGGACACCGCGGGGCCTGGAGCGCATACGCTGCAAGCATTGCCGCATTGATGTTGTCAACAACACGACCAAGATGAGGGCGCACTCGACAACCATGTGCCCTGTTCTGACCGGCGCCAAGCTCACGCCCAGGGCCAAGCGCCGAATGTCTGCTCAAACGTCGACTGCGAATGAAAATAATGGCGAGCCAGAGCCTAAGGTGGCTCGTGTCGACGAATGCAGCACCAAAGCTGCTGACAACGACACCACAATCAAGGCATTGCGAGTCGAAATTGAGAGGCTCAAGGACGAAAACGGTGAGCTCAAGATTGAAAACTACGACTTGCGCAAGAAGATCGAAAAGCTGGAGAAGCGCGTCCACAATAGCTAAGGCGCACTCTCTTCACCCAGTGTAATCAATCACCGAAAGTCGCATTTCAATCGTGTTGCCACCAATCTTTCCATCTCCATCGCCCGTTCCAGTTCGCTTCCCAGGAGGCACAGGCTCGCCTCAGGAACACTTACGTCATAAGTCATGTGCGATCGCACCGTTGACGCCGTGCACGACGTGTATGACGACCAGCAGTGGTCATGCCAGCAATCAATATGACAAAAATTATTTGCAGTCGATGACCCGGTTCGTCGAGTTGCTAGCGCAGTGTGAGCCCGAGGACGATGCCAACAATGGCGAGGACGACCACAACGCGAAACACCCAGAGCCACACGCGCGGCACCGGGTGCAGCACGGCACCGAGAAGCTTGCGGGCAAACGGCGTGTATGGAGCGTAGCGCTGTCGAAAGTCCCACAGAAACGACATGTGCATCACGGCCTTGGCATGGCTAAAGGCCGCGAACGAAAAGCGCCCGTGGTAGGCGCCCATGCCCGAGGCGCCCATGCCCCCGAACGGCAGCTTGTGGTTCGTGACCTGCACCATCACATCGTTGACGCACATCGACCCCGAGCGCGAGTGGGTGATGACAAACTGCTTCACCGCGGACGAGCCCGTAAAGATGTACACTGCCATCGGGGTCGCGTGGGTTGCGATGTGCAGGAGCGGCTCGTCCACGTCGTGGTAGTAGACGATCGGGAGCAGCGGCCCAAAGATTTCAGCCTGCATGCACGCGCTGGCAGCGAAAGCGGTGTAGTCGCCCTCGAAGTTGAGCAGCGTCGGCGCAAAGTAGCGCTGCGCACGGTCCCCGATGCCGCCGTGCACGAGGAAGGCGCGGTCGGTCTCAAAGATGCGCTCGATGCGGTCGAACTGCGCAGCGTTTACCAAACGTCCGTACGACTGCGAGTCGGCGGGCGACGCACCATACGCGTCCACGATGGCCTGTCGCATCGCTTCCACAAGCGCCGGGCCTATCGACTCGTGCGCGAACACGTAGTCTGGACGAATGCCCGTCTGCCCGGCGTTGAGAAATGCGCCCCAGACGAGGCGACGCGCTGTCATCTCGAGGCTCGTGTCGCTGTGAACGATCGCAGGCGACTTGCCACCAAGCTCCAGCACCTACACCACGTCAATTTGCAAGCAATGCAAGCGCCGATGTACTGTGGGCGTGAGCGTCTCGGCAGCAGCCCGAGCCACAACCTTGCCGATGGTGGCTCCTATGCTTTACGAGTCAGTTGGTGTGCAAGCAGGGTGACGGCACCGCCAGTGCAGAAAAGGAGGTCGTACGGGTGGCGGAGCAGGGCTTTGGTGGCGTCGATGCCGCCAGCGACGTAACGCACGACTGCTGGGTCGAGGTACTTGTCCATGAGGTACGCCAGGGCGCCGCTCACATGGTCGCAGGTGCCCTCGGTGGGCAGGCGCACGAGGGCGACATTGCCGGCGCTAATGCACCCGATCAAGGGCATCAATGTCACGTAGATCGGGTAGTTCCACGTGCTCATGATGCCGCAGACCCCGCGCGGCTCTTGCACGATGTGCGACGACGCGGGAAAGTTGGCGAAGTTGGTGCCGACGCGCATCGGGGACGTCCACGACTTCAAGTGGTCGAGATGGTCTTGGATCTCGCGGAGGCAGGATGCAACCTCGGTGGCGTACATCTCCGTCGGGTGCTTGTGCAAGTCAAGCCACATGGCGTGCTCGAGAGTCGCCAGACCGTCGGAAAGCAACGCACGGAGCTGACGCAGCTGGGCCTTGCGTGCCGCCAGGGGCCGCGTGAGCCCCGCGCGGTAGGACGCCGTGAGGGCCACGACGTGGCCTTCAATGACTTCGTCGGGCGTCGGCGCCAAAAGCGGAGGTTCGTAGCTGGGAGGAATCAGTGCCATGAACATCGGGTTGGCCTCCATGTCGGCTGGCTTTGTGTCGGGAGCCATGATTGAGTTGTGTGCGCCGTAGCTTAACTGTGTAATGTCGTTTGAATTGCGGGAAATTCGATGCTGCATTCAAATTGAACAAGGAGATACCAAGTTACCAGCCGGATCGTCCCGTTGTGTAAACGGTCTCAAAGGAGCAGAGTCAGCTAAACGATGGCAACGGGATTCCGACTACCAACGGGCTATTGCACCGTTGCAAGCCAAACGCAGGTCGATGTGCGATCTGGCTCAGCAAGCTCCCTTGTGTTCTACCGGGGAGCCTCGAGGGCGTTTATGCAAAGTACTTTTAAGTAGTCGAACAAAGATGAGCGTGTTTGAACGCAGTCGGTCCACTTCCTGAGAAGCTCTCACTGGGCCTATACGAAGCACGGCACCTTAGAGTTGACACGCGGACACCAAGCAATCTTCATGTACAATAGACAAGTTGACAATCTGCAGCCACAAATGTACAACTTATTTCAAGTACTTGGTGTGGCGTGCGAGCGCAATCGCGAGGCCCACAATAGCAACGGAACAGACGCCCGCGAGGGCACGAAGCCAGGCACGGGGCCACGGGTACAGAATCAGGCCGAAGAGAGTGCGCGCAAACGGCGTGTATGGCTGGTAGCGCTGCGCAGCATCCAGAATGAAGTGCTTATACAACACCGACTTTTGGTGGCTGAAGACCTTGAATGACTGATGGCCGTGGTACGAGCCCATGCCCGAGTTGCCGACGCCGCCGAACGGCAGGTGCGGGTTGGTGAGCTGGACAACTGTGTCGTTAACGCAGACGCTGCCGGACGTTGTCGACGAGAGGACGTGCTCTTGGACACTGCCGGACTTGCTGAACACGTAAAGCGCGAGTGGCTTTTCATAGGCATTGATGTGGCCCAGCACGGCGTTGATG
>JNBR01000538.1:0-22852 GCA_002081595.1 Achlya hypogyna
AACCATGCCTTGAGCGGTGCAGAGGCATTCCAAAGGCATGCGATGTAGAAAATGATGCGTTGGTAGCGAAGCAACTTTGTCGATCGAATGACGGGAGGACCACTTTCCTGCGGTGAGACCGTCGGAGGTGTCGAGTCTCGCCAAATGCCTGGTGGCATTGTCATTGGGGAGTGAAGGCCAACGTGTTGTCGATCTAACTTTGGTTTGAACCTGTAACGGTGCCAGTGAGAAAGGCCGCCGTTGGTTGCGTGAAGTCTTTCTAAACTATATTTAAAGTGGTGACAGGACATACACGTAGTTAATGCTGTTCGGATGCCTCGTTGCACATAACACCAAGTAGTCATCGTACGTTCAGTAGGACTAGGAAAAAGATGAAGCTGCCGGCTTCCGTATCGAGTCCAGGCAAATGAAATCGGCGCATCGGCACAGCGTGGGGGGTATCGTTATCCATTATGAAACTAGTTGAGGCAACGGGGTACCTCCTGAAAAGCGCAATAACAGCTCCATCGCCAATCCCAACAAGTTGAAAGTTAAGATTGGAACAAATTAAGATCTCCAACACCGCGCAATCCTGCAATGATTGAAGCCGCGTCAAGGACCAGAGTATGGCGAGTTATCACCGAGGAACGATAATTGAGAACATGCAGATACAAACCATTAATAAGAGCTTCAAGTCGAGCTAGCTGCAGGGAAACGCCGACATGTGAGTGTCGCAACGACCTTTAGCCACCTCCGCCACCGACGTCAAAGTCGGGTCACTGAGGTATGTGTCATGCTGACGTAACCCCGAAAGAGTCGAGGCGAGGTCAATAGTTCCTATCTAGTTGAAAGGTGGCGCTCAGCCTATTTTTTACGAAGAAATGAGCTGACCAGGAGTCCCTTGCGAGGGCAGCGAGAGATATGGCTGGCGCTTGGTCTTCTGTTCTGCGAAGCAGGTGGCAAAGGTAGAGACTGGTGATGGCGACCGTTGCCGCTTATGTGGAAGTCTCCGTGGCCCAGCAAACTCTCCCATTGCGTTCGAGCCAAAAGGCATACCAGACAATGTTCGAAGTGTGGGCCACAGCATTTTGATCACCGACATGTTCGTAAGTGCCGTGCGGTTAGGTTGCTCAGGTAGTAGCCAAGCACCGTCGTCGATAGTTGCGTTCCGCAATGTAGCACATGTGAAGGCCCATGGTTATCAAACGCAAGTATATGCATCGCCATTGGACGACGAAGAGCCAATTCGTTCATCAGTGGAGCCGCGCAGAAATGACAGCTGCCGTCGTCATAGAACCAGAGACCTGCTCCAAAGGGCCTTGCTTGTAGCGCTACTTGTGCACTTCCGCAGTTGCCGAGCCATCGCCGCCAAAGTATTAGCATCCATTTCTGGACATTCATTGGCTATTTATTTTCCTTTTCAGCCAATCCAATAAGTTTATTTTATCGAAAAATGGAGCAAAACGAATCTTCGAGGGCAGATCAAGTTCATCAGCTTCATGGTTGGCATTGGCACGAGCGCCCCACCAGCGCCCACAAAGAAGCCTCCGCGTCTGTCGCAATGGCTCCGGAACCAGCAGAACGGAGGTCCTGCAGCGCATCATTGGCAGCACGAGAGCCATCTCCGGGCCATTGCATGCGCCGGCCGCGACTTTCCCATCCACGATGGTACCCCGACGACAGATAAATGTCGCCTTAACATCACACTCTTATAGCCTGCTACAGTGGGGACCTCACGGAGCTGGAATCACTCCTGGACGCGGGCGGCCTTCCATTCGAACGAAATGCCACTGGTGCAACCGCTATGCACATAGCGGCCGCGCAAGGCCATACGGCCTGCGTTTCCCGTCTCCTTGACTTACCCGGCGGAGAAGATGTGCTTGAGGCGACGGACCACCGGGGCGAGACGCCCCTTCATTCGGCCATGGTTTGTTGTGATCGATTCTTAAGTCTCCTCACGCACCGTAGAAAAGACGCAAGTTTGGTGTCGCGGCGCTGCTAACGCCACGAGTGTCGCGAAGTGTCCTGCAAACACCGGATCACATTGGTCGCACTGTCGAGGACTGGGATGTACTAGTCCGGTATGGCGGCATTGATAGCAGAGGACGGCGACGCTGTCTCTAGCGGCTCCTTGTTCGACGCTTGCACCGCTGGTGACGTTTGCCGTATGCGCTTCCTGCACGAAGTCTACGGTCAGCCTCTGGATGCGACGCTTGAACACTTGCAGCGAAATCTCCTGCACGAAGGTAGGATCAACGCACATCTATGTCCGACCAGTACGCATCGCCGTAGCTTGCAGTACGAGCCAGTCGGCTGTCGTCGCATACCTACTTTCACAAGACCCAGCGTTCGTCGCGAAACTAATCTCGCAGCTCGACCACGCGGGATCGACGGTGTTGCATACCTGTGCCCACCACGGGTTTCTCGACGGCCTCACCCAGCTCTTGGCTTACCTTGTGGCCGACGATTGGGCGCTCATCCTGCCCTTGCAGGATGGCCTCGGACGAACGCCGTTGCATGTTAGTCTTCTGCGCCAGCACACGGTGCTGGCCGAGGCCCTTGTCTCGTCCAGCGACGTCGCTGAGGTTTACGGACCTGCCATGCTCGACTCTATAGACGCCCAGGGACTCTCAGCGCTGCACTACGCCGCCGCCACTGGCGCCGATTGTGTGGTCGCCGCCCTGCTGGCCGCCGGTGTCGGCCCCAACCCGCCGATCGCCACCAACAACGACGCTGTTCACATCTGCCGCACTCGAAGCAGACCACGCCTTACACCAGTGTACGAGCTTCACCCTTGACACCTGCTCAACGCCTTGTAGGAATCCACGAGGCCTCATGGCGTGCCACAAATCGTCCGCTTCGGGTGTGAAACACATCGGTGCGGGGGAAGCAATCGGGACTGGTGGTCCCGACGTGCAGACGCCTCTTGTGCTGGCATTGCTGCGAGGCCATGCGACTGCGGCGAAGTGCCTCGTCGATGCCGGTGCAGCCGTGGACGTCGGGTATGGGCTCTGCACGGGGCTGTCTCGACACGGCCTTATAGGACCATGGGAAAGATCTACCGCGACGTGCCGTCTTCGCGCCCTTTCTTGGCTTCGATTGCTGATCAATGGTTCACTCCAGAGGTGTCACTTGAGCCAGATACGCCGGTGAACCTCGGGCAATGCTTTTGCCGAGATTGTACGTGTGCGCCAAACGATGCCTGTCCACTGGTCGTGCTTTGGATGACTGTGCACAATGGAAAAGCGACACCAAGTACATGTGAAACATAAAGCGATTCAAGCCTTTGCACATCGTTTAGCAGGTGTCCTGAAGCCACGACGTCGTGTCCATCTCAGGATATAACGTGAACGTGAATGTATTCATACATTAAATAGCCTGGTGAGTTTAAGTGTTCAATCGCGAATTGAGACTTCCAGTGCATCTCAACTGCGTAGCAGTGTCCTTCAACGCGCCGCCAGCCCTGGACAGCCAACGTATCGAGTACTATTCGCGGCCGCAACCCACTGGGTGCACAGTAGCTACACCGCTGGCGGCGACCACACAAACGCACGGGCGATAACCGCCACATGCAACAGTACAAAGAGTGGGTCGACGCGTCCTCCTCGGGTCCGTCACGTTTGCAACTACGAGTCGCAAAATGGTTTCAGCGGTACGACACGCATGCAGGCGACGAACCGGACGAGTCTTTGCCGCCGGTGCATCATCCGTGGTGGACCCGCCGGCACTTGTGGTATCTCGCGCATGCACCCAGTGCATCGCCGCTCCACGAAGGTACACACGTATCTTTTGGTATTGTCACCGCTTACTTGTAGCCTGTCGCACCGGAGACACTGCCGTGCTCGATTCGTTGCTGTTGGCAGGTGCTTGCCCATTGAACCAAGATGCCGCGGGGTGCACGCCACTTCAGGTTGCTGTGTTACACGGCCGAGATGCGTGCGTTGATCGACTACTTCAAACACGTGACGCCGGCCTTCAGCTCCACGTCGCCGATCACCGCGGCGACACGCCCCTTCACGCAGCCTTGGTGAGCCTGGTTCATGGACAAGGTGTTAGCTTTCGGCGCGTAGCGGCATCGTCGGGACTCGATCGCCGCACTGTTGCACCGACGGGCGTCGGCAGCCACGCGACGGCTTCGGGATGGACAAGGCCGAACTGTGGAAGATCTTGACGTTAGCCTCCGGTGCTGGTTTTGTGTGAGCTGCGGTGGTGATTGGTGCCGTAGAGGTGACCTTTTCGACGCGTGTCGCGTCGGCGACCTCGATCGCATGCGATTTCTCCACGACGTTTACGGCCACGCTTGGTCAACATCGTTGGAGTATTTGCAGTGGACTCTGGTTCACGAAGGTACCTTTTGAGGTTGTGAACCTCCAACTACCGTTCGTAGCCTGTGCCACATTGCAGACAAGTGCACTCCAATTGTTGCTAAGGCAACCACCAGCCATCGTGACAGATTTGTTGCAGCGGCGCGATTCATCAGGAGCAACAGCTCTCCACCATTGTGCTCGCACCGGGTTTCTTGAAGGCCTCGTTCTCATCGTTGAGCAACTCGATCCACCAAGTCTCATTGCCACGCAAGACAATGCAGGGCGAACCCCGCTGCACACAAGTCTCCTCCATCACAACTGGGTCGTCGCTACGTATATCATTGAGACGAGCGTGCTCTGGGGCCTCTTTGGCGTTGAGATGATGGACATTACGGACGCCATCAGCTACTCGGCGCTGCATTATGCCGCGGCTATTGGTGCAGATTCCATTGTTAAGACTTTGCTGAACGCGGGTGCCGACGTCAACCGCGGCATTGTAGCAGTGACGACTGCGAGTGATGCGACGTCGCTGGTGTCACCGGCACGGCCACCCATCCGCCTGCGTCACCGTCTGGCATCAACGTAGGTAACTTGCTGGAACGACCACCTCACAAAGCTATGATAGCACGCGCTCGCACATTGACCAGAAAACGATTGAGCTCAAGACGCTTTGGCTTTGCACCGCCGCGCCGGCGTCCCGATTGCAGCAAAGCTTGAGACGAAAGTGCCCGCCGCATTCGCCCGTTGATGACAGCGAGTCATTGGCATCGGCTCTGACGTCGCTCGAGCTGGCGCTACGCGCGGAGCATATCAATATAGCTCGAGAGTTGCTCGATGCTGGTGCCGATGTTACCGAGGGGTACCGCCCGCCGTAGCTCGCTTATTTCGACTTTTTCTTGTTCTAGGTGCCTGTGGCGCATCTACCGTGATGTCCCGGCATCTCGACCATTGCTTACGCCTCTGGCAAACCAGTGGCTTGCATCCAGCTGCTTCAGTCCTGCCGAGCAAATCCCACTTGTGTGCAAAGGGGTATGCCTTTGGGGCCGATGTGAAGATGATGCATGCGCGCTCCTGCAGCTATGGAGCTGCCTCTATGGCCCCGTTTCGGGCCTTGCCGGATGCCTTGAAATGGCCCTGAAACACAACTGCCTACGTCTCGCAGTCTGTCTTCGAGACATCGGCGTTGCCTGGCCCTCAGAAGTACAGTCGTTATGATCTCAACGTCGCCGACATTTCTTTAGGCTCTATCCAAGGTGGCGTTCCTCGGGGAAGCAGACGCAGTATCGTGGCTGCTCCGTCAAGGCTACCCAATCGCTGCGTCCGATGGCTCCGCACTCGAGCTTGCACTTGTCGCTCGCGGGTACCCCATGACACCGCGGTATCAGCAAGACCACGCCAAGCGAACTGCAGTGGCGTTGACGTTACTGGACGACGCTACCTACATGACACAAAACGTACGGCCGCATCGTGAGCTAAGGGAACTAACGGCTGTTCCAGACCTCTTTGGCTCCGTCGTGGTTCCAACGTGCAGTGGCTGCTGGCTTTCATGCTGTGGTTGCCGTCTTGATGCAACGGATCTTGGATGTAGTTCCAAAGGTCGATTACAGCAACAGTGTGCACTTGACGGACAATTCCATGGTGACACTACTCGCTCCACCGTGGGCGCTTAACTGGGTCTGCTACTCCAATGCCTCGGTGAACGTCGCTCGTCGGTGGATTCAAGGGCGGTCACGGTTGCAGCCCAATCTCTTAGTTCGCGGTACGTTTTCCTGGCTACAAACTAGTGCTATAGTCAAGTAGGAAAACCGGCGGTGGCGTGGGCCGTGCAGCACAGTCGCTTGGATCTCCTTCGCGTTCTCAACGTCCTTGAGGGCCCTTCGTTTCTGCTAGAGACTGATACTCGCGGTACTCGTTATTGCATTCATTCATGTTGCTCAGACTTCTTAAAAGGACGGTCTAGCATTTGGTACGCTGTTCGGCAGCCCAGTATCGACGTCCTTGCATATATATGGCCCCAACACACTGCTATCGGCGTTGACATTGGCGTGCTCTTGTTCGCTGCCGTCGACTCCAACCAGCTAGGAATTCTACAGTGGCTATGGGTATCAGCAGCCGAGGCCTCAAACGAGTGCTATGAGCAAACGGTATCTACAAGCTAAACAAGACGACGCATGACGACCATCTAGACATGCGGGGGTGATACTCTCTTGCACAGCGCGTGCTCCCGTGGATTCATGTCCATCGTGAACTGGCTTGAAGAAACTTGTCCTGCGCTCATTACTGCAGTGAATGAAGCCGGCTTTACGCCCTATGACCTGCTTCTGTCAGTGCTCCTCTTTTGTAAACTCTGACTGGAAGCTTCAAGTAGGCTCTTTGGGCACCCGCCCGGGCGTGCTCGATTGGCAAAGTGCTCTGCGATTGTGAAAGCTCGTTCGGTTCGGTCCTATTTCTCGGCCTCCGAGTCGAACAGATGGTACCCGCTCTGCGGGACGTTGCGCAGTACGCTCACTGCAACTCCTCGACCAGTAAATGTGAATCGACAAGCAAGGTTTGATTGAAGTGCTAGAATCAAACATGGACGTTCAACTATCTCCGGCATGGTGATCAGCATCACCACAGTGTTCACGCCGCCTGTGGACTCAATGCACCATGGCGACTCCAAGTGCTTGCTGCGCACGGATTGACGTTGGTCCAAGCTCGCAAGCTCTACGGAGGCCTCACACCGATACAATACGCAGCACACATGTACGTCAATCATGGCGTTTGTGTCAGCAAAACATTTGTTATCCTTAGTGGAGCATTCGACGCTGTCCTCTGGCTGCTTGAAAATGGTATTACTGACTTGTCCAGCGGTCCATCCAATGCACTTTTTGCTGCCGCAATCCACCGCTCCGAGGCACATTGCCGCATTGTTCAACTACTTCTTGAGCAGCCATTCGCCCATGTCAACGACTACGTTGGCCGACTTACCGGAGACGGGCTGACACCGACACTCTTGCACTACGTGTCGTACATGGCATCACCTGTAGCAGCTGTGGTGCTCAATACCTTGCTCGATGACTTCCACGCTGACATTGATGTCGTCGTGCGTTCCTAGCCGTCCATTTTTGGAAAAGTGATATTTCTATTTTTAGGATCATATGGGCTGCACGCCGGTGCAGTACGCACTTGTGGGGGGCCAATTCGACACGTTTGCACATTTAATCGTTCGAGGTGCGTATGCCCTTCGCTGAACAAAGTAACGATGACAAGCACAGGCGCACGCCTCGAAGCCGAGTACGAAGGACAATGTGCGATTTATTACACACTACAGCTGGTTCCGTCTGACATGTGGCGCCATTTTTTCCAGCGTACATCGCATCTTTTTTGCGCAATTTTAGTCTTTGCTTTGTAGATTTTTTTGCGGGCATCATGCGCGGAAAAGCATTGCATTGCACACACACCTTGTGCGGTTGCAAATCATTTGACGGTGGCGCTCAGAGTGTACGGTGACGAATGGGGTGTTTACTAAGTTTCTCGTAGGACACCACGTGCCAATTTTGTTCCCACCCCATTGATATGCACACAACCGTTCCATTGCCACCATGGTATCGCGACCAAATGGACACGTACGATTTGCCACGAGAGCAGATTGATGTGCCAACAATATACGATGACGGCAACGATCCATTTCAAGATGCAACTGACACCAGAAGCGCTGTCGAGGTATTAATTTTGCCATCAATGATAATACCACCCGGCTAAACTGTAGGACATTGAAGTCGTCGTGCCGAACTATGATTCAGTGGGCCGACTCTCATTACCGCATCTTGAACGTATCATGCGCTGGCGGTGCAAGGATCTAATGCACAAGTGGCAAATGCCTTTACCACCGCTGCACCCACTGCCTCCATCGATGCCTGACGCCGCCGTCTCGGCGATTGATTTTGTGCCAGCAACGCGGGTGGATAGCACACATGTACAGTGTGAGAATGCCCCGCTCGAAGATGACAACTCGACGCTTGACAGTTCTTCGGCGCCGCCACGAATCGCCACAGTCGACTCGTCAAGCTACCACAGTCGCGACTGCTGGTGCCGCAATGGGACATACTTTTATGAAAGCCTCCACCGGCTACGTGACGCAGTATTGCGGTGGCACGACGTGCATATTTTGCTGGCACACCGGTGTCCTGTTTTCACAGTCGCCGACGCATGGCGACGCTTGCAAGCTTCAAACGTGGCGAAGCTTTCCGACCATGATCACATTCGTCTCAAGCTTTTTGTGCTCCACTGGAAGCAAGCTAAAGTCATGTTCGCGTTCTATCGATGGAAAAGCCGACCGAAGGAAGGTAAAACTAACAAATAGCATTTGCAAACCGCAGCGTTTGTAATACTGATGATCCCAGCTCAATGAGATGCATTGGCACAACAAAGCGCAATGAGAATAGACTTCGCAACCCGTTACGATGTTGGCATGATAATGAACACACACCTAGTCCGACTTTTGCCGAAGCCTGGAGGGTACCTCGTGCCCATGCATGGGCCGGTCGTAGGACCGTAAAAAGTCGTCAAGATCCACCGCTTCTTGATGTTTCGTGTCCTTTTGAGCAATCCACTCGACAATCATTTCGTCCGTCACATCGTTGCGGCCTTGCTGCCGGAAAACCTTACGCAAATCCTTGGCCGTCACCTTGCCGTCGCCATCGTAGTCGTACGAGTCAAAAAGGCGTCGGAGTTTGCGGCGCTGCTCGGCATCTCCTGGGACGCCGCCGAGGCGGTAGCTACCGCCTTCGTACGCCTGCTTGGGACCAGCGTAAATGTCGTCCTTGGTCGCAATCGGCGGTGGTGCCACCCGCTCCCGGGTTGACGCCGGGTTGTAGTGGGTGACGAAGTCGGCAAACGAGACCCGGCCGACGCCAGTCCCGTCGTGCTCCAAAAGCCACTGCCGAATTTCGACGTCGGTGAGTTCCGTCGACGATAGGGCCTTGCGCATATCGGCGAAGCACAAAACGCCGTCTCCATTGCTGTCGTACTTGTTAAACACTTGGCGCAGCGTTCGCTCTTTGTGGCTCACACGGGGCTTCACTTCCGCGACCGGTGCCGGTGCAAAGGCTTTTGGGCTCGGTGCCTTGCGTCGGCGTTTGGCGCCAGTGGTGCTGCTACTACTGCTACTGTCGCTGCTGCTGCCACTTGCATCTTCTCGTTTTACTTGTTTCGACCGACGGTCTCGTTGTTTTTTACGGGGTTTTGGCTCGGATCGTGCTGCGTTGTCGGAATCGCTCGAGGTAAAGTTAGAGTACAGATCGTCGGAGGGCGTCACCGGCGGTGGGGCTGTTTCAATGACCGGTGCAACCTCAAGCAACGCAACGTCGCGCTCAATCGCATCAGTGACGTGAGTTCCGGGCGGAGGCACAAGCGGCCGGCTAGGAAACACGACGACATCGTGAAAGGTGCTGTGGATGATGCTCATGACCAGCGCAAACTCCGTCTTGGTGACTGTGCCTCGCCACATTTCGTCCCTTGCCGTCTGCGTGATAACGGCACCAACATCCTCGACCAAGGAATCAAGCGCCGGAACAATCATGACGACTGCGGCCCAAACGTGGTCTAGGGAGAGGTGGCCTGGCGTTGCCGCTGCGAGCGTACTGAAAGCAACTTCACACGACGCATGAAGTGTCCTAGAAAGTGCATGCCAACAGCTCAAGTCACTGCGACGTGGGTGCCCCAATATGTAGACATGGTCGGGATAACGCGTCATGCAGGCGATAAGGCCGGAGAGATCAGCATAAAGCTGAACAAACGTGCCAAACGTTGGCGAAGGTGCAACCTCGCTGCCGTGGCACCGAACCAACGCTTGCTGATATTGCTTGCTGGTGCACTTGGCACGACATGTCCAGAGAGCTGGGAGGACATCAGCCTCTCGTCGTATAGAATCGAAGGCGGCCTTCAGAATGGCAATGTGGCCGCCCATAGCTTCGACTAGTTGCGGCATCGGAAACCGGTGGCGGGGTCGGGTTGCTGTGGGGGCTGCTGCCGGAGCATCCAGCGTGATGGACACGGGCACGCCGCAGCAAGTCCATGGTGCAACCATAAGCGCCTGTGCAGCTGCAATGGCGCGAGTGTTTCGTGGGTCGATGCTGACGCTCCACCGCACGCTGTTGGTTGTCTTGTCCTTGGTAATTTCTCTCACGCGGCACTCTTGCGGGGCGAGCTCAACGGCGCTTCGAAAGGCGGAAACTACGTCATGCACCGACAGCGTGGAGCCCGCCGATAGAGCCGGCAAAAAGTACACGGGCACCCACGAAGCACCATCGTTTGTGCCGCGGCGCTTGGCTGGTGGCGATGGACTGGACCGCGCTGCATGTGGTGACTCGGGTGTGGAAGCAATGTGAACCGATAGTGTGGCGCTGGGAGGTGCCTCCTTGGAGCTGGGAGCAGACAGCGCTTTTGGCGCCACCGGTGACACGACGGAAAAGGAGGAGTCCAAAATGTTTGCCCGCTGCCAATTGTCCCAGAAACCCACGATGTCTCTGTCCACACTCTTCGGCGGTACGAGAACCCCGCATTGGTGATATGTTAGGACCCACGGCGGAATGTCTGCCGTTGATTCTAGCTGCATTGCAAGCGGAACAGACCACTTGGACAGACACGCGACAAGCTGCCAGAGGCGGCTTGGCCGGCGCCGATCGAGTGCAGCGACACCATGGCGAGCCAGGGCCCGAGCCATTTCTTGTGCGCTGCCAGTGTCCACCGCTGTAGCAACGGTGACAGCGACGGCGTCAATCCCCAGTGCCATCGTGGCTTCGTCGCAGCCAAAGCACCATTCGAGCGCAATGCGCTTGCAGATGCCACAGGCAATAATGGCTGCCTGTACGTCGGGTTTTGTCATGACGGCCCACGCCCGCCAAACATTGAGAACCAGCGCCCCGAGCGGCGGTACCATCAGTACCGCGACAGCAGCAGGTGGAAGATCCACAAGGTACTTGTGGCTTGTCGTCATAGTATCGAGCACCTCATTGTGAAGTACAGCGACGTGCTCGGGCACCGGGGGTGATGTACTGTGTTGGTGCAGCTGAGACCAAACGCTCTTGACGCCTGCTTCGACGTTCCGTCGCACAGCTGACGTCGCCGCCATGGCCGCAAAGGCTTCGAGGACTTCGACCCCGGCAATGACGACAGCAGTTTGGTCTTTTGTAAGGCGCGACGGTGTGCGAAATGCCACTTGCATCCATGCAGCGGCGGTCCATGCCACAAGTGTGTCAAGTATCGTCCCCAGCAACGCCGAGTCCTCCGAACAATGAACGGCGTAGTAGCCAGCGTTGGCAGCAACGCTTTGCATCACTGAAAGCTGTTCTTGCAACGTTCCGTTGTGGTTGTCCACATCGGCGCATAATCGCCACACGTCATGGAGCGGCGTCGGACGAGTCGCCAAGTGGAGATGGCCAGGTTGTGCCCTGACAGCATCGAGAATTTGGCCAAACGCGCACGGCTGGCAATGCCTCGGCGTCGGTTGGCACCGCAAAATGTGTGGGTACACAGCTTCCAGCTGGCTTTTGACAAGCAACACCGGCATCTACATGTATCCCTCGTCAGACCACATCTGTTGCCATAAGAAGCACCTTGTGGCGCCCGAGGAAGCGCAAGACGTGGGTTGCCGACCAGTGCCGCGTCAACGCAGCCCCCCCGGCCACCATGTGGCGCCAACACTCGACAGTGAGCAGCAGCACATGCTGGTACACCGTAGTCTGTGGTAGCGGGTGCAGTTTGATTTGTGTCAGACACCGCGAAGCGATAGTAACAAGGGCTTGCTGTAGACCGCGGGAAGTGATTGACGCACCAAGACGGCGCCGCGCCTCGGAGCACGGTGGACGGAGCGCAACCTCGATTAGCGTCAGAGTCGCTTGCAGCACCTACACTAGGATAACGGTGCACGCGCGGCGACTTCTCATACATGAATATCATGATCCCGCAGCAGCTGCACGAAGATAAGGTGCATCTCCATCACTTCGATCCACGTGCGCGCCACGATGTCCGGAGTCTGGTAGTATATGGCGCCTAAGATCACGTCAGCGACAGAGGCAACGCCCGCGCTATTGCCAAGAGCGTGAATGGCTTGCGCTTTGGCTTTGCTCGACGTTTTGGCGGGGACCATCGTTGCAATTTCGAACCATACACTCCACGTTTTGTACAGCGCAATGAGCACGGGCAGCGTGGCTACGGCAGCAATGAGCAACGGTAAAAGAGCCTTCGCCATGCGGGTACCTCTATCAGCCGGAAGGGCATCGTAGTGTGGCGGAAATGTGTCGCTGCATGTAAAATATAGCTGCAGCAGCTCAAAAACGTTGCTGAATCGGGCATCTTTGGTCAAACCGATCACTGCCGCTAAGGCTGGTTCGCATACACGCCAGAGGTATGGATCCCAGCGCAAGGTCTCGCCCGTGGCGAGCGCCGATAGCGCGCACACAAAGGCGGCTATGAGCCGCCCACCTTTGCCATCGTCGTCGGCACAAGGCGTTGGGGGTGCTTGCAGCCACGAAAGAAGAGCGGCAAGGGTTTGTTGCACGACTAACACTGCTTCATCTGTAGCAGCGCGTCGGTCTGATGCGCGCAGCTGGTTATAGAGGCGCAACGTCACATCAACCAAAGACACCAAGCCACGGTGGACCACCAGCCAGTCGACAGCAAGAGCCAGTTGCCAGGGGCAGGTCGGTTGCCAAGTGTGCGCGAGGGCCGAGAGTGCAGCTACTACCGACTCTAACGTCCGCACTGCCTGCGCAACATCGATGGGTGTCTCTGGCGGCCCATCAAGGCGCTGGGCAAGGTCGGCGATTGGTGCCACGATACCTTGCTCGAGGCGCTGACGCCACTTGACTATGTCCAGGGACAAAGCGGGTGGACTGCTTTTAGACAATGCTTGCGCCACGAGAGCCTTGAGCTGTTCTCGCGGTGCGTCATCAAAGCTGCGGCATCGCTGGGCCAAATCCGACAAGGCGTGGACAAAGTCGGCGCATGCAGTCGCCGTCGTTGTCGCTGGAAATGCGAGCAGTTGCTGCACAAAAGAGGCAACGACTGTGCCGAAGCCGACGCCGGAACGGGCAGACTGTAGAGCTCCGTCAAGGCGCCAAAACTTAAGGTGGCTTCCATTCGGCGCAACAAGCAGTGCGATAACGTCCCACGTAGCCAAGCCAAGCTCAAACCGGGTGTCAAGCACGTAACACGCATCTAAGAGAACGCTAGCAGGCTTGAGCTCCCTCAAAAACGGTACCTAGTAGTTGCTGAATCCACAGGCCGAGAACACCGTGAAGCTCGGTTGATGATCGCACTGGGTATACGTGCAGCACATCCGTGAGTGGCACCCACGTCTCGAGGGGTGCGCAGATCCAATACGCAATGTCATCCGGAGCCTGGCTGTCCATGACGGCGTTGGGGAGGAGCGGAAGAAACGCCGACGCCACTCCTGGCTGGTTCTATCCAAAAACGTGGCGTCTGGTGCCTCAAGCAAGCACCTACCGCAAGTTGCACGCACAGTTTACGCTCGTGCTCGTGCTCAACCTACGGAAACATATTAGAATTCGAGCCTGGGCGCGGGGCCTTGATACGGCAGTGGTGTTGGCCATGGCGATTAGTGTGATGGGGCGTTTGAGCTTGGTATGGGCTTCGTACCCCGTGCCCGTGTACGCCCATCGGTGCTGCGACCGCAGATGCTGCACCGAGCAGTGCGCTTGACAGTCCACAAGTGCGTGGTATTTGATTTGCCGCAGGGACGGTGCTGCTGGTTCGTTGCGCGCTGGCGGCTTTAGTTGAATGCTTCGGTCAGCAACAACACGAAGGCGGCGACCATCGGTTTCAAGGCGGTGAATCACGCGGCAATGCCGAAGCCAATGAACATAGCTCTACACATTGGCTTCAGCGAGACACTTCGACGGGCACTGTACATGGAGCAACGACGGTTCTTCCGTAGTAATGAGCTCGTCGAGAGCCCCATACGGCAGCGTTGTAACGTACTGCCGCAGTTGCAGCATCCACTGGGTCACAACCGCCGGGGAGCATTCCGTTGCTGGCGGATGCAGCTGCTTTGCAACAAACGCCGCAAACTCGTCAAAGGTGGCATCCACTGGGAAAACCTATTCGGAATACAGCAACGGCTTGCGGTGTTTTGAACCCACCGCATGCCATGCCGTGACCATGGCGTAGACTTCAGGCATCGAGAAGTGGCGTGCGTGGATCTTTCGCGTGTAGAGCAACAGCTGAGCCTCTGATATCGTCGGGGCTCCGTGGCCCTCAACGGCGCTTAGCATCTGAGCCTGCCAGAATACCAGGCAAGCCGGTGGTTGCACAATCGAAAGGTCTTCATACGCTCGCGTCGTGGCCACAGAGTCAGCACCGTCGTACCTTGCGCGCCACCACTGCAAAACCCAGCGCACCACAGACAAAAACATGCCAGATTCAAATCGGCCAGGGTGCCATAGAGCTTGACCAAGGCAGTCTTGAATACGGGAAACGCCCACTTCAACTCGCTCGCTGTGCAAGTAGAGCTCAAAGAGTTCAACAGCGCCGATGTTTATAGCTGTGCCTTTGTTTCGTGCTGCACCCCGGTCGTTGACGGACGCAAGCAGGCGGTGCCGGTTGAGTTGTTGCACCAAGTGCGCTTCCGCGATGGTCTGCACAGCGGGTGCGGGGGGGACCACTGTAGCGCGATAAGGATACACCCACTGGAGCTTGCCGCGGCTGGAATGCAATCCCAACACGTGCGTCAGTGGCACTGGCGACGCCGCCGCAATGGGGCTGTGGCACTTCGTCATGGGACCGTCTTGGGCCGTGTAAAAGAGGGCGACACGCACGGGTAAGTTGTGAAGCTCAAGGAAGCGTTCAATCGTGGTGTAAGTTTCCAGCAGAACCCTCTTAAACCCGTAGCCGTCAAGAAGGTCGCTTAGCGTAATGCTGGCGGTCAGAAGGGTGACATACGCGATGCGGCAGATACGGCCGCGGTCAAACCATACTTCCGGGGGAAAGGTGCCGTCCGCGGGCTGTCGGTGCAGTGTGATCCAACTCGATGTCAAGCCTTTGGATGCAATGACAGGCACGACGGCGTCAAGAAAGATGTAGAGCACTGCCTTGACAACGCCGGGAAAAGTCAAGGCTTCGGCTAGCGTGTCGGCGGCACACATCACGGTACACGACACCCCCGGCAGCTCCGATGTCCCAATAGTCATGACTTCCAGGGCCGTCACGGGCACTATGGGCGTCCAAATGTGCATGGGCAGTGCGGTGGCGTTGCGCTTGTCCCAGAGCACGAGGCAGCTCGGTTCATCGTAAGCTGCGACGACGTAGTGGGCACCGCAGGCAACAAGACTGCTCATGCGCCCCACAGCGGCGACAGTCCACGTTCGTTCGACGGACATGGAAGCGACAGACCATAGGTGAACACGACCGCTCTGGCCCGACACACACATGGCCGTTGGTACCAGCGCGTGGTGCACAGCGAAACCTTTCGAGAATGGCACATGCTCGACGACGCCAACGACTGCTTCTGACGCCATCGATACAACAAAGAGCTTTTGCGGTAGCGCGTTGACGACGACGATAAGCGATGTGCCGTCGTCCGTCAAGAGCAGCGTCGAAGCAAACGCGTTCCGCACCGAAGTTAACATCGACAGGACGATGGTCTGAGACCGAGCTAACGGTTGTGTCGTGAAAAACTGGACACATTCAAGACCGACGGACGTATTGACGCCGACAAGACGCCCGTAGGCACCGGACACAACGATGGACACTGCCGAGCCAAACCCGCGACGTAGTTTGGCCAGCTTCGCAATGCCGTCATACGGGTCAGTTCTTGGTACCTGAATGGCGCTGGACGACTTAAGCGCCTAAGACACCTGCGTCAATTTGCGGTGAGCATCACGCGCATCAACCCCGGTCAGGCTGCATTCATGCACGGTCCCGCTCTGCAGTAGCACATACAGGTGCGTCGATGTTGCCACCATATCCACCACGATGCCGTCACCTGGCGCAGGTGTCTACATCTCGCTTGTCGTCGTCGTTGTTGCTTGGAAGGTACGTACCGATAGTGGCTTGGTGATGGGAAACAGGCGCGGTGTATCTGGCGCGTATGGCGCTTTGGTTCGCAGGTAGTATTCGAGGTCTCGCCACCATTGTGTGGTCAGCGTTGGCACCGCGTGCGTCGACGCATATCGGCGCAGTCGTCGGCGCGCTCGGTCGTCCATTGAAAGTGCCGCCTCGATTGCGGAAATGTCCGCAGGTGCACGACATACCTCGGCCAGCCGCGCGATAGCGATGGAGACGGCGTCGGTGGCCAAGGCTAGTGCCGGTTCCGATGCAATGATGCCATCGAGGGCGGCCACGAGCTCGTCCCACTCAATGATAACTGCGCCTGTCGTATTCAGCTCGGTGGGCTCAAACAGTTGAGCCAGCCACGAACTGTTGGCAATGGCAGCAATGACGAGGTGCCGTTCTGTTTTGTTGTTTGCACCTCGAAGTTCGGACGAGTGCCGAAACCAGCACCAGAGTTGCGCTATATCTACAGTATCAACGACATGCGCGAGCGAATTTGTGCTGGCATCATATGCCACCACGCAACCAGAGGCCAGGGCCGTCGGACCGCGCGCTGGCAAAGACAGCTGGCCGAGAGCTATGGTGCCATAAACTACTGACGTTGGGGCTGCGGGCAGCAAGCATCGTGTGGTTGCCTCGGGCAATGTGGCTTGAACGACATTGGTCAGCAACTCATCCCACACGACGCGTTTGAGGTACATCTACGCCGGGTCGTTAAACGGGACTTGAGGTGCCACATACCCAGAGATCAAAGTGTCGTTTTTTCGACTTTAGCGGAGTAAGCGTCACACCTTCCGACGCCGCGTGGGCATACCTACAAGCGCTTCATCCGAGCGCGCGATGACCTGCGGCGCTTACTGCAGGGCTGATGCCAAATGGAGGACTCTCTCGGAGCCTGCAGATAGTGCATCGACGCTCGCGACGATGCGCTCCTCTGCTGTAGGCAAGCCGCCCCCCAAAAGCAATTTAAAGCTTGCCTCTGGGGGCATCGGGGGGGCATGCACCACCGTTACGACGGCGTCGCCGGCCATCGTAGACTGCGCTAGCCCCAGTCGCTAAAGAGTACTGTGTGAGCCATCTGCTTTCGGGCGTCGCATTTACAGTACGAAGGAGTCGGGTGTTCGCTTCGCCGTCAGCGGTCGCTTGCTAGCTGCGGGTGCTGTATGGAGGTCTTCGGGTGATGCGTGCGGTTGATTGCGGCTACTCAACGCCGTCGCTGGGCGACTGTGGCTATCCTGTGTAGCCCGCGGTTGGCCGCGGTTGTGCACTGCCATGGTGGTACGACCATGGGTGCGCGCCACCGTCGTTGGTCGCGTCTTTGCTATCGGTGCACGGTAAGTGGCAGCAGGCGCTCGGAAGCTTGATGCGCCACCCCGTGGTTTAGCATGCGACTGCTTCGATAACTTGAGCACCTGCGCCGTCAGCTGTGCATTGTGCTGCTGTACTCGCTCCTTTTGCATTTGCGCCAACTGCGCCTTCTTCTGGTAATTGAGAACGAGTTGCTTTGCTGCCGGGTCTTGGATGGCGTCAATGGTGGCGGGGGGGGCTGTCGTCGGCGGTGGCGCCACCGCTTGCTCAAGGTACGCAAGCGCGATGTCCACTTCCAAGAGACGAGCGTGCGCCTCGGCTTGCCACCCGAGAGGCGATGCTGCATCAATAGCGTATTCCAAGTCGCCCTTGGTAGTTTCGTGAAAGCCCGTTGCGATGAACCACTCGGTAGCGCCGACGACATTCCCCACGGTCGTCATGAACCCCGGCGACGCCACAGCGATGCGTCGAAAGCTTGGGTCGGCGGGGTTGGCTACCATGTGGGACAGCAGTTCCTGAAGCGCCCGGACGACCGCCACCCACGGCGTTAGATTCTGACGCCGCTTTCGAAGGTGGTGAAGCAGCCCGCGGGTGGTTGCACCTACATCGCTGATTGATGGGTGGCTCATGCCTACAGCATTCGCCATCAAAATGGCCGCCCACCGATGGCTCGGCGTACCCCACATATGGCCAAACACGATGGATCTCATGGTGCGCAGCCGCGCTAAAGTCGGGGGTGGCACAAGTTTGCATGACTTTTCCTTGGTGCATGCCAGAAAAAGAACGTGTTTCGTCACAGGCGTTGGCTGTGCCTCCTTGGCCTCTTGTTCTGCGACCGTCTCTGGGTGCATCGGCTCGGATGGTTTCGGCAATGCTGGAGCCACCACGACTGCAGCCATCTCCAATCCAAGCACTGTAAGAAGCTCCTTGCACTCGTCGCTGTGATGCAGCAGCGGCGCCTCTTTGGTCAATTCAATGCGCCAACTCCGCGGGTCGGTTGGCTGCGCCAAAAGCGCGTCGACAAACGACAGGATATCGGTGAGGAGTCGTCGTGCGACGTGCAGTTGCGCAGAGACGCGCAACGCGCCGATCTTGGCTGACACGGTTTCGCACAGCGAAAGGCCTGTTTCTCCCACCCTACAACAGTCGATGGTGTGAACTATGGTGGCTAAGGCAACAAAATTACGACGGGCAAAGCGTATACGAGTGGTCGAGCAGAGGTCCAAAGGACGCGACAAACTCGTCGGCGGTCACGTGGCCATCTCGGTCAAGGTCCAGAAACGACATCATCTTGTCTGCTGGGATGCCCTACCAACGATGTGATTGTAGCCCACCACAAGTCAGTGCCGTACCACCGACGGCGACAAGTAGTGCTGGAGGTCTTGGAGCGAGAGATACCCTCGCCGGCTCTTGTCCATGTGCTGAAACACGGCATCGATCATCTCGATCTGAAGCGCTTGAACGTCCGACTTGCCAAAGAGCGATCGTGTGTTGAGTCCATAGGGGAACTGTGAGCTGTCACTCGCCAAATCGGCCTCTGTCGCCACGACAAGAAGAGGTGTCGGTGCCTGCTTGGCGCCTTCGTCCAAAAGACCTTCGATGTCTTCTTTTCGACGCCACAGAAACCACTCGGTGTGTTCTGTCAGCGCCGGAAAGGTAAAGTGAGCCAGTGGGGGATCGTTGCTGGACGGCCGTCGAGCCGCCGCCTGCCGGAGCTCAAAATACCCGCCCTAGTTCCGTCGTTGAGGCGCCTCCAAGGCAGAACCCCGAACCTCGGCGGCTTCGACAAAGTCAAATCCAAGCACTTGCATGAGCGCCAATGCATTGGTCAAAGCGCCAATCTTGGCAGCAAACACCTTGTTCGTTGCTCGGATGCGCCAGTACTTGGATACCTTCGGGTGCTTGAGGATGTTGGTCAGGTAGACCAGTGCGAGCTCAAGGGCTGCGCGGACTTCCGGGACTGAGTGGTGGTATTGCACCATGCTTTCTTGAACGACATCGCGGACGCCGACGCCGCCTTCGAGGTGGCAGATTTCCTGTTCGATAGCGTCCAGCGCTTCTTTGAGCAGCGCTAGCGTCGATGCAGAGAGCACGGTGGCCTTGACGCCCGTGGCCGACCGCGCGCCGCGCAACTCGTAATGGGTACCGTGCATCTGCACGAAATGCATCGCCTCCAATAGTGCTGGGGTGCCTCGAAAGCGTCCTAATCATCGGCAACGTCACCGTCGGTGGCATCGGCGACGCGACTTACCGAGCCGGTGTTGGTAAGCTGGGGTATCGCACCGAATGCGCCAGTAGTCCCGGTTGTTCGGAAAGCGCAGTACGTTGTGCAGTAGTGTGCGGCAGACGTCAAGGATCTTTTTGACATCGGCGTGCGCCTCGCGCAGCCGAAGCCGACTCACGGCGTTTGCGATGCTTGGCACAGCGTCCAGGGCATCGACGAGTGTGTGGCCCAAAATTGCAAAAAGCTCCACGAGGCAGACGCTGGTTTGGTGCCGAAAGAGCAGCAGCGATGGTCCCACGACGTCAGCCGGCACCGAGAGACTACGCAGCAGCGTCTCAACCTGAGCGACGGCAAGCTGTTGGCGCTCGTCGCACAGCGCCTCGAACGTTTCTTGAATGCGATAGATCATGTCCACCTGCACCGGTAGCCGCCCCATGCTTAGCCGCCGGACCACTTCGTGATGATTGCAGTCGTCGCCGTTGGAGTACATGCACGCGGCCACAAAAGCCACGGGGCGGAGCTCTAGACTTGCTTCGAGGCGGTGTGCTTCTTGGAGGCCATCGAGCGATCCATACAGCTGGTAGAAAACGCAGCACACTTCCGAGAGCGTCAAGAGATGGTGCGGTAGCAAGTGCAACTGCGCCCAGTACAGCTGCAATGGCTTCTTTGGTACGAGGTGGCGACCCACGGACGACACCACAGCCGACGCCGCCTCGACTGTTACCTGCGGAGCTCCACCCGTCAGCGTCGCGTGGGCTTGAAAGTCATGCGTGAGCCGTTCAAACACTCGGAAACCGAGTTTTGTTTGCCATAGCTGCACCTGCCGCTTGCGCTCATGCTTGCTGGCAAAGCGACTGGCATGGATGGCTTCCATATCCATATGCTGGGCGAGGTCTGCTTTGGCGTCGCAGTACGTGGCGTATGCCAAGGCTGCCATGAAGCCGAGAAACGTCAATGGCGGGAAGCGGGATAAATGCGCCGCCACTTGGCCAGGTCGGTAAAGCGTGCGAAGGCTTTGGATTGCCAGCTCGGCTTGGCGAAGACTCAAAGTCCCTGTTCGGAGCTTGTCGAACTGCTCGAACCGATTCCTGCACTTTGTGATATATGGAGCACCAAGTAGAAATCGAAGCTCTTTCTCCTATACACCCATCGGTCGGTAACTCGCGAATGGTAGGTACCGTCACGGGGCCACCGGGAGGCGTCGGCGGGTCCTCGGGCGCCGTCGCCGATGAGTCGCTGTCCGCCTTGCCGTCGTCCTCTGTGGGCGGCTTCTTCCTCGGTGTTTCTCGCGGCGATTTGCTGCCGGCGCTGCTGTCACCGTCGGAGCTCTTGGACCCGCGAGGGGTACTGTTCGCCATGGAAGAATCTGCCTCTCGTGGGGTGTCCTTGGCATTGCCCTCGGCCTTGTGTGGGGCCTTGGGTTTCATCCGCGCCGTCTTTGGCAAAATCTCTCCTTCTTCGTACAGCTATAGGCACAGTGACGACTCCGGCGGACTGGTGGCGGTACCGTCAGCAGCAGCTGCTGCAAGTAGAACCGTTCGTCATCGGGCGTGAGCACCGGGGGTGGTGGCTTTTCTTCGTCCGAGGACGACTCGACGACGGCGCGCAGCGTGCCTTCGGGGGCATTGTCGGCGACAGTGCCGTCTTGATACCGCACCTATGACACCAAAATCGACGACCGAGGTACCACCCTAGCCTACCGTGTACGTGCCGTCCACTTGCTTGGCAACAACGGTACCACGACACCACGCGTTGGTGCGGCGTTTCCATTGACTTTCGACAGGCTGCCCACGCTTGAATTTGAAGCGGTGCCGGTGAGGCTTGGGCTTGACCGCCTCGTCAGACGACGACGCCGACGGCACCAGCTGTGTCTGCGGGATGCGCGCCTGCACGCCGCCGTCTGCGAGCATGACGTCGCAGCTGCCATCGGAGCCGTGCACCCTGGTGACCGTGCCTCGGCGCGTCGGATGCTTCCGGAAGGCGACACGCATACCTTTGACCCACGCGACGGAAGGCTCTTTGTCGTCGTCGCTCGACGCCGACGACGACGCTGCTGACGCTTTCTCAAGCGCCTCAGCGTCGACTTTGCGCTTTGTGTCGCCTGAGGCAAGACGCACGTCGCAGCGACCGTCGCCGTGCACCCGTGACACCGTCCCCTTAACGCTCTTGCCCTGGACGTGCACTGCCACCGCGTCACCGGTGTGGAAAGCTGCTGGCGCCGGCGCCAACCGGCGGGCAGGCACGCGGGTGGCGCGGGTGCCGTTGTCGAGTGCCACATCATAAGTGCCGTTGGACAATACTTTGGTGACGCGGCCAGGAAGAGCCGTCTTGGCCCCATCGATGCGAGCCACCACTCGGTCCCCGACGGCCCACGACGAGACGCCATCGTCGCTGCCACCGCTGCCGTCTTCACGCTCGCGTAAGCAGTCGGCAGCCACGCGCTTGACAACTTCGCCATCGAGCAATTCCACGTCGTAGGTGCCATCCGTGTGCCCTTTACGCACCTGGCCAGGACGGTACTTGGACGATCCGTTGACGCGGGCGTCGATGGCAGCACCAACCTTAAAGGTGGTTGCTGTCACCCGGATGAGCTCTCGGTCGACTTTGGTTTCCTTCTCGCCATCGTCGTAATCGATGTCGTAGGTGCCGTTGGAGTGGACCTTGGCGATCTTGCCGGGATAGAAGGTACGGCCCTTGTACTTGGCCTCGACCTTAGTGCCAACTCGAAGGGTGTCGTCGCTATTGTCATCGCTACCGCCGTGGCCAGTAGGCCGACGCCGAACGTGCTCTGCGACAACACGTTTTTCCTTCTCCCCGTCGTCGTAGTCGATGTCGTAAGACCCGTCAGAGTTGACGCGCACCACCTTGCCGGGATAGAACGTTTTGCCTCGGTACTTCGCCTCAACCTTGGTGCCGACTTTGAGCAACGGCTTCGACCCGCTGCTTTTGGCAACGCGAATAAGGTCCCGCTCCACTTTTT
>JNBR01000539.1:0-41553 GCA_002081595.1 Achlya hypogyna
ACCGCGTCGTCACCCAAGGAACCCATGTTTTGGTCCCATCACGCGCTCATCGATCTTTTGCACACCATCTACTATGAGTGCCGCGCCAAGAACCTTCCCAAGAACGACCCCAAGGTCTTCTCGAGCTGCAGTGCTAACAACGGGCAAAAGACCATCACAGCGACCTCGGTGGTTAACATGCTCGAAGACGGCTCCAGCAACAACGTCGACGTAACGCCGCAGACTAAACCGTGGTTCGAGGGTGTCCCCAACAAGTACTATGACCTCGCCGATGCAACGCAACTTGGTGCCTTCAGCTACAACTACGAGATGAGCGGCTTCTTGCGCGATATGATTACGCAGTGCGACAACGTCGTCGCCTCCAAACTCGAGGACGCTGTTATCGTCGACACGCCCCACGTGCTCAGGGCTACGTACCGCAAGGACAACGCGGACGAACGCCTCTGGGAGAAAGCCATAATGGACCTTGGCCGCGCGTCCAACCTGACCGTGTCACAGTCCGAGACGGAGATGGTCAAGGTGCAGACGCTGATGTACGACAACTGCTTTCCGGGCACTATCCAGGACTTTGACCCGGAGTTCAAGAAGCTCATGGGCATGGAAAACATGAAGTCGCATGACGTCATGCTGCTGGAGTCGATCAAGGACGGCTCCAATCCGATCTTGCTCCCCGTGGACAAGTGGACCGCCATCAACATGAACACGTACCACTGTCGCGGCGACGTCCCGGTCACCAACTAGTTCTGCGGCACTAGATGTCCATATCAAAAGCGAACCTCTAATTGCGTGAAAATACATGGTCATGTAATCTTGCTTGTGAGGTGTACACCTTGAACGCCATTGCGTGAACTGGTCCTACAAGGCGAATCTGATGGGCAGAGAAGTTTACGTTGCCCAAAAGTAGGAAGAATCGCGAACGTAGATTGAGATTAGACTTTCGAGCCAACAAGCACAATTAGCAGGTGAACCGTAGATGCTTGGGAAACACGTCGCCGGGCTCTTCCCATTCACGGTGCATTCGTTCGAGTAGGATGCGAAGCGTAGGGTGCTCTCGGCGCAACGATAAGAGAAGATTCTTGTGGTTTGCCAACGGTATGTCGACGACTGTGAGTACCAGGGTTTGCAGCCCCTTACTACCCGAGAGGACAGCGAGCCATGCGTTGTGGGCATCTGTCAAGGCGACACCGGAGCCCAGGCTAACGACGAGAGTAACGACGCTGATGGGAAGTGGGCGGACGTCTTCTTGCTTGCCCAATTCCGCCGGCAGCGCGAGACCCACCGTCGCATAAGCAATAGGGATTTCAGGCGACAGGTGCGGACACTGCAAATGACGAATACGGGTGAGACTCCAGTCGATCTGCCGGTCATACTGCTCGTAGGACGACCAGCCGTCGACAACGAGGTCGAGGGCCGCCAGTGTGGGATGGCGCTCGAAGGATTTGTTGAGGTACCATTCGTCTTGGTGCAAGACAAGTTGCTGCAGCTGCGGAAAGTCGTGGTAGTTCAGGTTGTACTCACGCCAGCGTGTCAAGCCACCGGGGCGAATGCGGACAGCGCGAAAGGCTGCTAACGGCGGCGATTTGGACCGCTTGTACCGGCACCATTTACGATCGTCCAGTGTATCCTCGTACCCGATGTCATCGACGAACTTTGCCGGCTGGCACTGGCTCGCGTTTGCAACTACGTCCGCGATGATCACGTGGGTGCTGCCCGTGGCGCGCACCACGAGGTCTTTTAGGAGGTGGACGAGAGCCTCGTGAGTCTCGAGCACCTCCCAGCTCCATGCGTGCAACTCCACCAGGACAAAGTAATCGGCGTGGCCATTGCCATGGACGTTGGCAACGACTGGGTAAGCAAATGGACTGGCGCTCACGGCTGTGATCTGGACAACGCGGTCGGCTTGCTGGGCCGAGGCTGACAACACATGCACGCGACATCGCAGCGGCAGCGCCGAGAGCGCCCTGTTCCATGAGGAGCTCACAAGGCGCAGGGGCGTATGTGCTCCGGGCCGGTCGTCAACGGCAAACTCGACCACAGACTGCAGCACGGCCGCCGGCAAAGCCAACATGTTGCTGGTCGTGCGAATTCAAAATGCCGGCAGAAGGCAAATCTTCACCCGCACTTAATGGGAGCCGCACCCAAATGAAGGAGGAGGAGGAAAAGTGGTGCGCTTTTTTACCCGTTCGAGCTCGAAAGGTCGCCATATTTTAACAGGCGTGTTTAGGATAAACTCAATTAACAACAACAGGCGTGTTTAGATAAATTAGGAGCAAAATCCTGCCTTGATGTTTGATTTGAGCGATTGGCATTGGGACCCGTTGAGTTGTTGAAGCTGCAAAGCCCACCTTTAAATGAGGTTTAATTTTGAAGTACTAGTACTTGAGTAAAAACGAATAACTTTTCGTGGACTAATAAATCCAACTGAACGATAGACTAACCCATAAATTAATTGTTTTGCTGCAGACACAGATGCATTTTATAAAAATTGATGTCAGAATCTCCACTTGCACTCTCATATTGTTTTAATGCAATGTTGCGAATTACTTCAATTAATGACGAACTATTTCTCGTTCTTTTAGTTTGAAGTGGCATGCGCACCCCGTCATCACCGACTAAAGCAGGGAGATGCGGAAAGGAAATTCCTATTGTGTCTTTCCGAAATCAACCTAACGCCGTAATGTTTCGATAGGCGTAACGTGTGATTTAACCACACACAAATGAGGTGCATTCACTTGATTTGGTCTCTTGAACCTCAAACACGCTGTCGTGATACCTCAAACGTAAAGAAGCTCACTTGCACGCAAGCAATTTTCTTTAACTACATTTATTTTGTTATCGAAAGTAGGGGGCGTCACGGCTCGGCTCGGCTCGGCTCGGCTTCGAGCTGACATTAAAATTCAAGTTTGAGCCAAGAGCTCCAACGGCTCGGGTCGAGCCGCCTAAAGCCGGCTCAAGCCCTTCGCCACAACCAAGAAGCGCGTACGACAGCTGTGACTTTTTACCACTCGAAGTTGTCTCGTTGTAAAAATGAGTTGAAGTACATTAGTCGCAGAATGTAAGCTGGCTGTAATGCCGTTGAGTCTACAAATGCAACGGTCCACACTGCAATCCCCTTGTCACCAAAGTCCTATATTGTCCTTGGGCTTCTTAAAACACTAAACTATTGTTTAACCACTTACGACATAGCGCAACCTGCGTGCTGTGCAATGAGGTCGCGCTTGGGCCATGGGTCGCGGCCAAAGAGGTAGAGCTGGCACCTTCTTTTGTGCGGTTCATGCGCCCTCCTGAGGTCCTGCTTGAGCTGGTGGTACTCCCGGGCCAACTCTGCTGACAACGTTCCCGATCCGACCATCATCACGACAATACGGTCCCGGGAAGCTCCTTGTAGGGCGCGTAGGAAGGGAAATGCATCTGTCATATCGTCGCGGTCAACGCGGAGCGAAATCGTCTTGAGAAAGCCTGCTAGTCGCGCGACGGCTGGGGCTGCAGGCACCAAGTCTTTGAGAACGTACGGATTTTGCGTCAAATTGACGGCAGTTAGCTTGGGACTCGTGTGGAGACTTCGAAGCAATTTGATGATGCCGCTAGCGGTCAGCTGATTACTCGAAACGTCCAAGTCCTCGAGCTCTGTGCAGCAGCGCACGACTCGCGCAACCTTGGGTACCAAGGCATCGTCCAAGTGCGCGTGGTTCAAATGCAAACTCTGGAGGTGCGGGAGCCAACACAGCGCCTGGAACAGCGGTATCGTGTGCATGTCTTCGACGTGGCCTTGCAGGCTCAAATGTGTCAGCATCGAGAGCGTTGGAAGGACGTCCACGAGGCCGCGAACGTCAGTGTCGGGCAGGTTTAGTGTAAGCGTCTTGATCGCGTCGGGTGTTTCATGGGCGAAAGCGATAGCATCAGGCGTGTGCGCGCGCTCGTCAATCGTGCTGAAGTCATACACCTCGGCGGACCAGTTAAAGCCGTGCAGACACGAAGGCAAAAACGTCGTCGTGAAGATCGATTTCGTCGAGGGCGCCAGTGCCAGCTGCCGATGTGCTTTCCTTGCGCCGGCGATCCACCGCAACACCTCGGTCGTGCGGTCCTTTTGATTGACAAATATGGCTGGCCAGCGCACCGCCATGTTTTGATGGGCTGGGTCCAGTAGCTGCAGCAGGCACTGAAGCGAGTGTGTGAGCGCTGACGGCGGAAATGCCAGCAGAAACTGCTGACACGCCACGGGACATGGGATGTAGAGAGCGATCGTCTCGAGCACCTCGGGGGGACACCCGCGAAATGGAAGCGGCCGGCGCGACCGCTTGACACTTCGAAGCAGCGCGAGGAGGCTCGCAAGCAGGAGAGCGATGGCCTCCACCTTACCGCGCGAGAGCATGGCGGTTTGAAAGTGCACCCAAAGTAAAAAGGCGCCGGGGACAAACCCTTTTTTACCTCTGGGACAAAACCACGCAACACAAAGATCGTCACCCGCGAACGTTCCTGGCAGCAACTGGTGCCACTGGCCCGCTCGCGTGTCGGTGGCGCCTCAAGTTTGGCGCCCAGGAACTCGAACCAGTGGCCGAAGACACTGTCGAGATGCTCAAAACTCAGGGCAGCGGAGAGCCGCACGGGCGGGGTAAGCACCCTGCTGGACATGATGACTCGGCCGTTGCAGAAGTGGGCCTCGACGCGAACGCGCCTCGTCAAGGCTTCGTTGGTCGTGTACTCGTAGTTTGTTGAGTTGTTTCAACGCCAGGCCACCCACATCGAGGCTAGAGGTCGGCACAAAGCATGCCGCACAGCGATGCCGCTGTGGTGAAACGAGGAGAGTTTGCGAGGTCTCAAATGGAACGTTCCCGACTTGTCCTGCAGGATCCATATAGCGCTGCCCGTCTTCACAACGCAACAAACGCACGCACAATCAAGCGGCTTTTCATCTTGGGCCGCTTCGTACTGTGGATCAATAAAGCCGTGGTTGGTCCCAAGGCAGGATTTATTCACCTCGCAGCCCAGCGTGCTCCGTTCGACGTCCATAATGGTGCAAACACGGGATAAAGAACTCAAATTGCAAGCCCCGCAAAAGGCAGTTTGGCAGCTCCGAAGAGATCCCAACGCTGTCACCTGTTCTGTGATTGACAAGTGCGTGAAAGGGGTTGAAAATCATCTAAATTAGGTGTTTACGCAGCGGCCCGAGCCTCGCGGCGAGCCGCCGCCTCGTCGCGCTCCTTGGCCGCCAGCAAGCGGTTGACAGCGTTGACATAGGCAGTCGCCGAGGCCACGAGGATGTCACTGTTGGCGCCGTGGCCGACATACTGCCGGCTTCGCGTCACTTCCGTCTGCGGGTTGATGAGCGCGCTCTTCTTCTCGGTCTCCGAGATGCGGATTGTTACATCACCAAGGGCCTTGATGCCGTCCGTGATGCTCTCGACGGTGTACTCGTGTAGCGAGAGGTTCTCGCAGCCCGTGGCGCGCGAGATGGCCGAGTAGATGGCGTCGATCGGGCCCGAGCCCATCGCTGCCTCGCTCACCTCCGTGCCGTCCTTGTGAACGAGCGTGATAGTCGCCGTGGGCTTGACCCGGTTACCAGCCGTAACGTGCACTGCCTGCAGCGTCCAGAACGTCTCGGGCTTGAAGAGATCGTCCGACACGATGGCCTCCATGTCGGCATCTGTGACGGTCTTCTTGTCGTCGGCGAGGACCTTGAATTTTTCGACAAACATGTCGAGTTGCGCTTGCGTCAAGTCCGTGTACCCAAGCTCGGCGAGACGCTTGCTGTAGGCATGGCGGCCACTGTGTTTGCCGAGAACCATGCGGTTCTCTGTGAGGCCCACAGACTCGGGCAGCATGATCTCGTACGTGGCTTGGTGCTTGAGCACGCCGTCCTGATGAATGCCCGACTCGTGGGCAAAGGCGTTGGCACCGACAATTGCCTTGTTGGGCTGGATGGCGATGCCCGTGTAGTGGCTCACCATGCGGCTGCAACGCATGATGTGAGTGCTGTCGATGTGCGTGTGCACCGGGAACAGATGCGGCCTAGTCTTGAGGGTCATGACGAGTTCTTCGAGCGATGTGTTGCCGGCGCGTTCACCGATGCCATTCATCGTAACTTCGGCCTGGCGAGCGCCACCAACAATGCCCGCGAGCGTGTTGGCGGTGGCAAGGCCAAGGTCATTGTGGCAGTGGGTGGAAAAGATGGCCTTGTCCGAGCCCTTGGTGTTCTTGATAAGGTACGAGAACAGGTTACCGTACTCCTCGGGAACAGTGTAGCCGACCGTGTCGGGGATGTTAAGAGTTGTTGCGCCGGCGGCAATGACCTCCGCAAGTACATCACAAAGGAAGTCGGGGTCCGACCGACCGGCGTCTTCAGGCGAGAACTCTACGTCCGGACAAAGCGACGCCGCGAACGACACAGCCTCGACGGCCCGACGAATGCACTCGTCGCGTGAGATCTTGAGCTTGTACTTGAGGTGGATGTCGGACGTTGCAAGGAAAAGGTGGATGCGGTGCTTGGGCGCGTGCTTTACGGCATCATAGCAGCGCTGGATGTCCTTCTCCGTCGACCGCGCGAGGCCGCAAATCGTCATGAGGTCTGCGTTGGACGACCGCGAGAGCGGACCAATCTCTTGCGCAATAGCCGAGACGGCATCAAAGTCGCCAGGCGACGCAATCGGAAAGCCGGCCTCGCACACGTCAACTCCCATGCCATGGAGCCCCTTGGCGATGTGCATCTTCTCCTGGAAGTTGAGCGTGGCGCCGGGCGACTGCTCGCCGTCGCGGAGGGTCGTGTCAAAGATGATAAGGCGCTCAGTAGCCGGCGCAGCAGCGGTGGAGTAGGCGGGGGCGAAGGCACGAGAGGACGGGCGGGTCACGGCGCGGGCCGCAGCACGAGAGCGGTGGGCGAACATGCTGGCAAATGGCAAAGTGACCTCTCGTGCGATCTTGCGCCATGTACTTGCTATGTGAATGTGCAATCAACAATTGGCCTCGGAGCAGCCAATCGAATGCGCTCAAATCAATGCAGTTGTACAATAATTCGCTTGAATCAGTACCTACGAATGCGCAATACGCACCTGTCCGGCCTTTGGCTTCGATTTACAATGAATCGGCAGCGGCGCACTTGAATGAAAGTTGCGGCGTATTTAGTGATGTTGAAGTGGACTCTTGAGGTGGTTCCGGGGACCTTCTTGCGGCCGAGGACAGCCGACCATCCTTGATATCCAATGGCGGTTTACTCTCACCTGGGGTCGGCAAGGGTAATTTGGACTCCATTTGGTCTGCACCCATTGCTCGATTTGAAATCGAACTCCAAAGTACACGCGGCCCTGCCGCAGGCTGCAGCAACGGCGCCACCTTGAGGGCGTTGCCAGCATCATCATGAGGGCAAACGGGGCTGTCAAAAGTGTGGTGCCTGCCTGGTGTGGCATGTGGCACCAACATACGGTTTGTCATGCATTGTGCAAACATATTCTAGCAGCAGCGGAACTTGGAGCCAAGCTAGGCAGGGTGGGCACAAGCAGGTTTTGCGCGCATAAATCCATTATGAGCCCACGACATTTTAGAATCGCACTTTTTCATGATTCGTTGCATATCTTGGCAAGTCGCCAATCGAATAATCTATCTGAAGCGTGTTGCTAAATCTGTTTGCGCAGTCGTTGCCGGTGGGTTCAACAAGCCACTAAAGATTGCTTATTTGGTGCCAGTTCGATTCGAGTGCCATCTTCGAATTGCGCAATACAAGTACCGGTATTGCATTTTGCCGCGTCAGTGTTGCCATTTGGTTAGGCAACATCGAGGGTATTGCGCAATTGATTTGGAGTGCCCGGCAGCCCGACAATCGAAGTCTCATTCGTTAAGATTTACCAGCTGGGATTGTCAGCACCATCGTTTGTCTGTCTGCGTGCATGATAACCCTTCACAACAATCTACACTTTCGGATGAAGAGAGTTTTGACCAGAATCGTCGGCGAATGGCGATATTTATACCAGTTTGGTGCATCACCTACCAGCGCATAGTATGTGAAGGCTAAGCGCAACCGCTTTTTGTAATGCTTCAATCCCAACAGAAATGCGACGAGTCGTCATATTCCCAGAAGAAACTTATTACTACTGTGCACTGTAAAGCTTGTTGAAATCTTGGCAGAAATGAATCATTCTGTGGTGTGGTGTTTTACTGGATAAGTTAATCGCACTCAACCTCTAACGCTACGACTACACCAAGCACATCACGCGCCGAACCTTGCTGCACATTGAATACCATCGAACACTGTAACCCTCAACACATATAAGACGCGACTCCACGGACGGCACGTCGAACCCACCCGCGCGTGTAGAACCCTTTATGACGTATATAACAGACTAGAATTCGATCCAGTATGATTTATAAATGAAGAATTTTGGCCAGCACAAAGCTTAGCGACGCACCCGTGACGAGGCCGAAGTTGACGAAAAAGCTCGAGAACATGCCGGCACCACTGCGCTCGTTTTCGTCAACGCAGTCGCTCACAAAAACGACTGTCAGTGCGCCAGCGTACCCATGACTCCAGCTAAATGCAGCGACGACCAAATACGTCACAATATCGTGGGTGAAGCATACGTCGCGAGCAATGCAGATAAAGACTGGAATGCACAGGCAGCGCGCAAAGACAAGCGCCCAAACGTTGTGGCGGGTAAAGCAAAGCTGGAAACGTGCTGAGTAGCGGCCAAGAGCATCAAACAGAGCGTCCCAGCCCATGAGAATAAGAGGAAACCACCCAGAGGTGTTGAATATGGGAACGTTGAAGCTTGGGATATCGGTGAGGAGTCCAGGCCAGACAAGCATCGTCGAAAGATTAACAAGCACAACAAGAGAGCCGTTAAAGGCAATCTTGCTGAGCATTGTCGGTTGGAGCACCTTGTGTGTCTGCGGTGTGGCGTGGACCGCGGCACTTTGAGGTAACCGCAGCAAAAGAAAGTACGACATCACTCCTGTCGCCATTGTGAGTGCGCCGGTGTAAAAGTAGACCATGGAGGCGGCGACGGTCTCATCCGTGGAGAAAACGGCTTTGCTTATGCAGCGATAAGCGGTTGTGATGAAGATAGAAAGGCCGATGCCAAGCTGAACGTTCTCCATGCAACCTGAGGGGAACATGGAAGCGAGAGCGAAAAGGGATGAGCCTGCAACGGCAGCAGCAATGGCGACAATTGCTGCCGTCGTGAGTACCATGGCTTCGTGTTGTATCTCGGTGCTAAGAATGTAGTAAGACGTTGGCAGCAGCAGCAGAAAACCGAGTTGAACTGAAAAGCCGCCCATGATACGCGTCTTATACGACTGCCGCGCCCCCACTACGAGGAGGGCGAAAATGACGAGTACATTGGCAATGTAGTAGGCGAAAGAGATGCGGAAGTTCACGTTGAACGACGGAAAGAGAAGCCGCCAGTAGTCCACGGGCTGCACGAGGATGCAGAAGGGAAAATAGTAACAAAGCCCCATGAACAGGAAAAGCGCATGGGCTTGGCGCGTGTCCCTCGGGGTCCACTCTGGCGGCGGCACTGCGATGCAGTGTGTGGCGGGCGTTGCCAGTGGTGCGAACGGCGGCGACTCCATTTCGGTCCAAGGACGCGCGTTGATGAATGACACAGATGCCAAGCACTCACTGTTGGACATCAACTTCAATTTGCCCAATCCGAACGCTCTGATTGGTCAAACACCGTCGCAGTATCTGGTGTGATTGGTATCGGTCGCCGAGGATACCAATCGCGCAGCCCAAATGCTGTTGTCGAGGGAGCCCACAGGAAGGCAATTTGGGTACAGAGAGCTTCCAATGAAAAAATATGGTGTAGGATGCTGAAGCCCACGCCCTTACGCCAAGGTGTGCGCGTTGTTCAGACAGGCAATATCTGATACGTTTTAAAAATGCACTGAAAGATGTAGTTTTTGGTCCCAAAATGGGTGGCCATTTGAATAGCTCTACTAATACCATCCAAATACCTGCACACAAATTTCAGCGTTCGGCGCGGTTAGTATTCGAGCAAAAACCACAGGGATAATCTACCGGATTAGTAGACTTCTCTATTTCACTTGAACCCTATAAGTCGATAAATACAGTCGTCTCTCTCATTATGATACCCCCAAATTTCGGTTGAAAACAAAGTTCCGAGGAAATGTGAAAAAGGCACTGCTATGAAGAAATAGAGGGAGTCATTTGAGAAGCGCTCGCATTGACAGTGGCGTAACGCGCTCGAGCTCGAAACTTTCTGCAAACTCGTAGACGTTGTCGCCGACGATAGTTGTGTAGCCAACAGTTTGATGTCGTGCTTCGTGTAACGTGCCCCCATGCGCACTGTGCCCACTTCATTGCTTGTAGGACATCGACTCAAAATAAATCTTGGGTTGCACGAGAGTTAAGTGAACGGCCTAGCTCAATTTCGCGGTCGAGGCGTATGAAGCAATATCTATTTGGCCAGGTTTATGCCAATGGGACAGTGGCTATATCGTGTTAGAAAGGGCATCAAATCTCTTCGGGTTATCATAATGAGAGGGACTACTGATTTAAAAAACGGAGAATAAGCAGCAAATCCATCACACCTTTGCGCTGGAAAAAATGAATTAATGACACTCATAACTTCGACGGCGCTCTTTGCCGAGTCGAAGTTGTAACTTAACGTTACCGCAATGAAGACAACTATCGACGGGGTTCTTTTGTGATTGGTATCACGAAAGACAATCTTACCAGTTTCCAAGCGGGACCAGTGTATCTTCATGGACAAATGGATCAGTAGTATATTGGTGTCTGAAGCTTATCTAAAGTCACTGCTGATCGCCACTGGACCTTCTACATAGCTGCTATGGCGGAAACTGTGAATTGCTTTGGCGCCAAACTCGATTGTACTGTCTGTACCCCTTGGTCTGTCACCCACTATCGCTCAAGTGGCTTGTCAACTAACTCAGTCATATATTGTTTGTTACTAGTACCAGTATATAACGTTTAGCATATTGGATTAAGCCGACAAAAACAAATGGCACATTTAACCACAGGAATTTTTCGCCCTTAAAAAAAGCGAAACTGTGTTGTGTGTGTTGGAACGACAATTTAAATTCCACTCTCGCGACCTTATATGATTTCATGCGCATGCACGACGTAAACTCGTCGTTTCAAATATCAGGCGCAGCTTGCCTCGAGAACCTTAGCGTTTTGACTCTTGGGGCGTGACAACTACTTCTGCGTCAACCAGGTACCAGTTTTCACCATTGGGTCAGTTGGAGCTTAACCGTCAACCTGAACATGCAGTAGGAAGCTAGTCGTTCTGTTTGGGTATCCACAAGAAGTAGTTGCCTACACGTTGGTAAATGCTTTATACGTCTCATTGCATTATCTTTGTCATTCAATAAGATTAAAAATCATTGATACACCCAGGCTCACGCTGCGAACTTCGCGTACCCGTTGATGTAGAAGGCTGGCTCCTTGGTGGTGAGCTTGAAGGCCGGGCGCTTTTCAGATGCCTCGAGCGCTGCTGTCAAGAGTGGCAGACCCTCGAGGATGTCGAAATCACGGTAGTGCTTGAGAATGTGCTTGAAGCGGAAGAGGAAGGTGACAATGTTGAGTTCAGCGCTGCTAAACTTGTCGCCCAGGAGGTAGGGACCCTTGGAGCGGTAGTCAGATGCATGCTCACGATAGATGCGCTCAAGCTCGCTAAGCGAAGAGCGCAAGTTCTGTTCCAGCTCGGCCTTTTTGGAAGGGTCCTTGTTGCGCAGGAGTCCATAGAAGGGACCCGCCTCAAACTTTGCTTGCACAAGCTGGGCTAGAGCGGCATGCTCGGGAAAGTCGCGGTTGTGGATCGCCCCAGCGTTGTACTTGGCGTCCAAGAACTGCGCGACAATCGCCGACTCGTACACAGCGTTCCCGTTGTCGAGAAGGAAGGGCACAGTGTGGTAACGGTTAAAGTTGGCCACGTATGACGCCGGCATGTCATTGAGATCAATGTTGATCACTTGGGTCGGGACGTTAGTTTCAGCCGCCGCCCAGAGGGCGCGGTGGCCAAAAGGACACACGAAGTTGTTGAAGAGGTGCACCTTGCCGTCTTTGGTCTTGAGCGATGCGAGCTCGGCGTCGGTGAGCGACGTGTATTCGACATAGGAGAGAGACATATTGGTTTGTAGTTGGAGTAAATTCAAATATGACGATCGGTTGACTCCAAGCGGCACCTTCTGCAACCTGATTGTTGCTTTTCCACACACCGTTGGTGTCGAGTTGTGGAACAAAATTGACATCGGACGCTGGTTGACAACGCACCAATCAAAACGCAGGGATTGATTTGGCACGTAAATATTTGACCAATCAGAGGGCGGAATTGCACCAGCGTTCATGATCGATTTGTTCCATCGAAGTCGAATGCTGCAGCTTTTACATCGTGCCCCCTTGTTGACTGTTCTGGTTATTGGTATGATGGTCGAACTTGTACTGGAGGTGAATTGCAAGATTGCCGCAGAACCGCCGCATTTGTTTGCTCGTCCAATGGGGCGGAATTGAAATAGTCATTCTTTGTCAAGGCTGGCATTTGCGCTACCCACCGACGAACGATTAACCTCAACGATGCGCTCAATGCTGAAATGCCTACCAAGATCATGGGGTATGTTGTGAAGATCTTGACCAAGTGAACCAACTCGGGGAAAGAAAGTAAACGCGACACCGTTGGATCCAAGTCACGACAGGAAGGGCCCGTCGCGCCACGCATTGGACCCAGAGCTCATTCGTTCACGAGTCGTCGATGTTGCAGTTACCAAGGAATAGAGTGCAATAATAACTTCCCCGCAAGGTTAAGTTCTTGGAACTACTATGACGCACTTGCCGATCGATTGGGCAAACGAGGGAAATGAATGAATCCACTTAGGGCTAATGACTTCAACCTGTACTCCAAGTGATGACCGATTTGGGCGTCGGAGCATAAGCTTTTAACGGTCATCGCATAAATGAATGAAACAAGGGTCTTTTGGCCACTTCATTAGATCCGGAGGCGCTATGCAACTAGGTTCAGCGGCAACAATGCTTTCCAGTGATCCAGCAACAAAATATCTTCTCAGTATTACGGGTTGGCGTACTTTGCATACGCGTTAATAAAGAATTCGGGCTCCTTCACAGAAGCCTTAAAGGCGGGGCGGGCCTCGGCGGCCTCAAGCGCAGCAGAGAGCAAGGGAAAGCCCTTGAGCAAGTCGAACTGGCGGTAGTGGGCCAAGATGATCTTGAAACGGAAGAAGAAGGGAATGATGTTAATCTCCGCGCTGCTGAGACGGTCACCTAAGAGGAACGGGCCTTTGGCGCGGAAATCGGCGGCGTGCTCGCGGTAAATGCGCTCGAGCTCCTCAAGCGTGTCGCGGATGTTAGCCTCAAACTCTTCCTTCTTGGCCGGGTCCTGGTTGCGGAGCAAGCCATAGAAGGGACCAATCTCGAACTTGGCGGCCGCGAGCTGGGCAAGCGCGGCGTGCTCGGGATGGTCGCGGAAGTGCAGTGCGCCGCCGTTGTACTTTGCATCGAGGAATTGCGCAATGATGGCTGACTCGTAAACGGCGTTGCCATTGTCTAGAAGGAAAGGCACCGTGTGATACCGGTTGAAGTCCGAAACGTATTTCTCCGGCATGGCCGCGAGCGAGACGTCGATCATGTGGAAGGGAGCCTTGGCCTCGAGGGCAGCCCAGAGCGCACGGTGGCCGAAGGGACAGATGAGGTTGTTGAAGAGGTGCACCTTGCCGTCCTGCGTCTTGAACGAAGCGAGTTGCGCATCCGAGAGCGCGCTAAAGTCGGTGATTTCGAAGGTGGTCATGGGGCTCGAAAGGCAATTTCAAAAATGACATTTCAGGCGGAGGAAGTGTCTTGAGGAAGTCTTCGGTGACCGTCGTTTCGTACGAATGTTCGATTACGTGATCACTCGAGCAGATTTGAGTTTTGTATGAAAAGTTGCTGATATTCGAGGCACAGAGGAGTTGTTCACCACTGGCAGGTACGAGTACTACACTGTAGTTTTGCAGTGAATTCGGGGGCCAGTCACGTCCACGCGTTGGCCAACGTGAGGCCAGTGATTGGCGGCAACCGTCAAGTCCCGTCTTCAACGGGATGGAACCGACGCGTTTCGAAGCCGGTGGCACCAGTTGCATCGATTGTGATAGCACAAGCGAAGCATTTTACGGGTTCCTATGAAGCAATGCTGACGGGGAGGTTCATGTGTGTGCAGTTCCGTTCCCCATTTTGCTGATTCGTTGAGCACCTCAGATTTGTCCCTGTAAAAAGCAGCCTAAAGCATTCGATTGCGCGTGGTTTCGCAGCAAGAACCGAGGGTATTTCGACGTGGCAACGTCGCTTAATGTATTGGGATGTATGCAATGAACAGAAACAAGGCCTCTCTTGGTAGACGCGCGAACTATGAAGACATATAGCCCTTGCAGCCAAGGCGCTCTATAATCATGAACAAGAGTGCATGTCGGCTCTGATCTTGGTGCAATTGGCTCGGATAAGAAGACGGTGCATGAATGGCATGGGTGCATGAAAGCCTGTCGTCCGCTTCAAAAGATCGTGAATCGTTGCCGCGTCGGTCCAAAGCAGTCGAACGATTGGCCACTGGTTGCGATTTCACTGGAATTCGTCGCCACCTGGCGTGCCACGTCACCCCGCGCCGGTGCATTCACCTCGTGCGATGCACGTAATTGAACATGCACAGGCATTGCATCCTCATGCCAACGTTGGACCAAAGCGTGCCGGCGTTTGAACATGATCGCCTGTTCGTCAGTGCGTGTCATTTTTTCATTTTCTTTCACCATGCCAGCTGAAAACCTCAAGACGGTCGCGTACGCGGCCTTTTCGGACACAGAACTCGACGCTCTCAAGACGGACGGCAAGGTGCATCTCTTCAACAGCATCGGATGCCCGTACGGCCACCGGGCGCTCTGGACGGCCATCGAAGTCGATGCCCCGCTGACGGTGTACGAAATTGGGCTGCGAGCCGATATGCCAGCAAGCTACATCGAAAAGTTCAATCGCTATCACACAGTCCCGTTCCTTGTGCACCAGGGCACCCCAGTGTACGAGTCGGCCATCATTGCGCAATTCTTGGACGCCAAGTACAACAACGGCACGCTGCATCGCCGTGACAACTTTGAGGAGGCCGCCCTGGCGCAGTTGGCAGCGGCCAAATTCGAAACCGGTGCGTTCTACGCCTTGATTCGAAACCAAGATGCTACCAAGAAGGACGAATTGGAGGCCAATGTTCACTTGGTGCTCGGAGAGCTGGAGCGAATCTACCGCGAGAACGCGGCCGCATACCGTAGCGAGGGGCCCTATCTGCTAGGCGTCGAGCTGAGCTCGGCCGAGATCAACATTGTGCCCTTTCTGTACCGCTTCAAGCATGTTCTATCCCATTACCGCAACTTTGACATCACCAAGGGTTACCCGCTCGTGGCCGCCGCGTATGAAGCGGCCGTCGCACGGCCCACCTTTAAGCTCTCAACGCGCGAGCCCGAATATTATATCACGCTCTACGCCAAAGTGGCGGCGCCGTGAGTAATTGACGCGCTGTTAAAACGATGTTTGATGTGCATTGTTCGTGTCGGTTAGAAGAAGACTGCTACGTTATGGTAAGCACTCACTGACTGCTACAAACTAAACTACATATACGTACGAGGCTTTGTAAACTGAACTACATAAACGTACGAGGCTTTGTATGCGAAATGTCCTCGAGAGTTTGGTAATTGGAGGAGGAAACTGGTTCTTGATTCATCGCGGCACAAATGCACATGAGATTATTGAGTTTGCTCACTTGTTATCGTTGTGGACAGTTTCGGACTCTTCATTTTGTAACCGACAAAACTCTGTCTGAGAAGCAGCACGAAAGTACGGGTTGCCCGACAAACGCCCAAGTCATGCCACCTTGAGGAAAAGGCGGTGTAAGGGCTGCCCACACTATGGTGCAAGGTGCTGCCCAGACTATGGTGCAAGGTGCTGCCCAGACTATGGTGCAAGCTGCCCACACTATGGTGCAAGCTGCCCACACTATGGTGCATTCGGCTCAAATGAGCCCCAGTGTATTTGTGCATTTGCCTCCGACTGCTCACTGTTTAGCATGCTTCCAACGCGCTGCGCTGCCTTTTTGGCCTTCGTGGCCGCTGCCTCTGGCCACGGAATCGTCTCGAACCCCGCGGCCGAGTTCCCACCGGACGTCATGCGGACGACTTACGTCGACCGAATCGATGCGTTCTTCCCTGGCAAGTTTGACGACAGCCCGGAGAGCAACCTCGCTGCCTTCAACGCTGCCTTCAAGCAGCAATCTCAGTACAAGACGCTGCGCGATATGCTTGAGCCGCGCGGACCCCCATGCGGCAACACCCTCACAGACGTAGCCAAGAAGCCAATTCCGGCCGATGGCACCATGACATGGCAGAACCCCGACACAGGCGAAGGCTTTGTGCCCAGCCACAAGGTACTCCGCGCACGAGGGTCGACTGAAAACTTGGAATCGCGCAGGGTCCGTGCGAAGTGTGGCTTGACGACAAGCGTGTGTTCCAGAATGACGATTGCCCCGGCAACTACCCGCAGGCACCCGCAGCGACACTCAAAATCGACTACTCGAGTTGTGCCAGTAGCGGTTGCATGCTCCGCTTCTACTGGATCGCCCTCCATGAGCCGAAGTGGCAAGTGTACAGTACGTGCTTTCGACACCGCCGTCTTCGGGGCTTAGCATCGACTGCGTAGAGAACTGCGTTCCGTTGCAGGGCGGGAGCGGTGCCGAGTCACCGGCGATGGAGCCCAGTGAGAACGTCGGTAAACCTAGCGGCAAAAGCGATAGCAATGGCGGCAAAACCGGCGGCAATGCCAAATGCTCCGACATGAAGCGTAACTCGGACTACATCGGCGGTGACATGAGCCACCACACCGTGGGCGGCGATGAAAGCGCCCAATACTCCGCGTGCTGTGCCGCCTGCGCTGGGGCGACTGGGTGCGCTGGGTTCTCCCTCAAGGAAAAAGTCTGCTACCTCAAGAGCTCGATCGGGTCGCCCACTTCAATGAACAATGTCATCGCCGGCAGCCTCTATGCTTAGGCGTGTCACCGAATGTACTATCCTTAATCCATGTCGTGTTGTCCATCTGAACGATTTGTCTGTCGCACACACCATGGATGATCCCATTGGATTGTCGATTATTTAATGAATTTGCGCAGGGACTCGATGTAGAACTCGGGGGAACGAATGGTCCGTCGAAAGGCAGGACGCCCGGTGGCCGCTACGAAGGCTGCCGCCAGGAGCGGAAAGCCCTCGAGCAATTGAATACCACGGTAGTGCGCCAACCCAAGAGAAAAGCGGTAAAAGAACGGTACAGTGTGAATCTCGGCAACGCTGAGCTTGTCACCAAGAAGGTACGGGCCCTTGGTGCGGTAGGCAGCCGCGTGCTCACGGTAGATGCGCTCGAGCTCGGACAAATTCGCCGTTACCTTGTCCTGAACCTCCTTCTGTTTGTCGGCATCGCTGTTCATGAGCAGACCAAAGAGCGGGCTGACGTCGAACTTGGCAGCAACCAGCTGGCTCAGCGCGGCCTCCTCGGGGTTGTTGCGGCTGTGGAGTTGGCCGTGGTGGTACTTGGCATCCAAAAACTGCGCAACGATTGCTGACTCGTACACTGGTGTACCCTCGTGGAGCAGAAACGGCACCGTATGGTACCGGTTGAATTTATCGACGTAGCTTGCTGGCATATCGGCGTAAAGACCCACCTCAACGATGTGCACGGGGGCGTCCGCTTCGGCGGCCGTCCACAGTGCGCGGTGTGCGAATGGGCACGCAATGTTGTTAAAGAGCGTTTTGCGCTCAGGGGCATTGAGAGCATCCAGGTCAGCGTCCGAGAGGGACGTGTACTCAACGGTCGGCAATTCGTGGTTGGACATTGCTGGTGGCTCGGGAATGAAATTGATTTATGGTCCACTCAACGAGCCTTCAGTCGGTTCAGAACGCTGTCGAAGAATTCGGGGCTGGACACTCGCCATTTTGCAAATGACATTGCCCCTTCCTCGCGTTTCGTGCTGCCACGTCATGGAATTAACAGACGATCGGGCAAAGTTTATGAGGAAGTTCCTTCCAGCGGTCCAACTCGAATTTGGTTTTTGTACAACAGATATTTTGCATTAGATAGTATCCCGGATTCTCTTCGCTCGCAAGATTTCCCTGTAAATGAATTCGGTCTTCGTGAACAAGGTATTTGGACAGAATGGACGCCCTCAAAAAATGCTTCATGATGCGACTATCACTCACACCTGACGATGTGGCCCTCAGGTTAGAAAGTACATGCTCCCGTATTCCTTTCGATTCGTGGGCATTCGTGTGGATGTTATCGCTTTTGTTAGACGCAATTTTTAGTAGCTACAATTTTGATGGCTTCCAACAGCCTCGCTCACAATCTGAAGGCGCTTTGCTACTTGCCGAGCATACGGCCGAGAGCAATGAGGTACACTTCGTCATCGCGAGTCGTTGCCTTGAAAGCGGCCCGCTCCATTGCCGCGGTCAATGCCGCCTTCAGCAGCGGGCAGTTCTCAAGAAGGTCGACCGACAGGTAATGCTTGAGTCCAAGGCGAAAGCGGAAAAGGTATGGAACAAGCATGATCTCTGCAAAGCTAAGTTCGTCGCCGAGCAGGTATGGACCCTTGCCTCGATACGCCGCGGCGTCGTCGCGGTAGATGCGCTCAAGCCCGTCCACCATTGATCGCATCTTTTCATGGAGAGCATCCGCCTGTTCCAGGTGCACGTTGTGCATAAAGGCGAATATGGGCGCGACGTCGAACTTGGCGAAAACAAGCTGCGCAAGAGCGGCAGCTTCGGGCCGGCCAGCGGCCAGGAGGCGGCCGCCGTTAAACTTAGCATCGAGATACTGAACGACAATGGCCGACTCGTACACGCTGAAGCCGTGATCGACGACGCACGGGACGCTGCGGAACCTGTTGAAGTTGTCGATGTAGCTCTGGGGCATGTTGGAGTGGATGCCGACTTCGATCACATGCACCGGGGCGCCAACCTCGGCGGCCGCCCACAGACCTCGGTGCGCCAAGGGGCAGACGGTATTATTGAAGAATGTGATCTGGTCGGCAGTTTTGAGGGCGTTGATTTCGGCGTCCGAGAGCGACGAATATTCAATGGGGCTGTAGTTGGAAGGTGCCATTGGTGTGGTTGACGAGAGAAATAGATCTGAGAGAACTAGCACCGGCGTTCACGATGTTCGCAGCGGAAGTATGCGCTCACGCTAGGACGCTGTACAAGCGCAGCATCGATACGATCGCGCTACACGTAAGCGAGCTGGCCGTAGCGTCATTCATGAGCATATGCTTCATCTGCACTATAATCCAATCGTGCTTGGAACGTCTCGCCAATCGAATAGGCTTACGGAACTAAAAGCACGATGAGTTGTGTTTACGAAGAGTTGATCATAATGCTAGATTGAGAGCATGCTAGCCAAGCAAGAACGGCTGCAGCAGTGCCGAGGTCGTTTCCCCACGTTGTGGAAATCATCGAACATTTTTCACTTTTTTGTCAGAGTGAAGCTGAAGTTTGTTTTATTGAATTTCTCTAAATGTTTAATTAATGCAAATCGGTCGTTTTCATGTGGCTGACTACAGTACTTGCGTTTACCAAACTGCGATAATGACGCGATCGTCCTGCGGTCCCGCTTCGAGGGCCGTCATGCTACTGGGCGTGATGTCGCTCACTGATCGGTAACTGCATCGTGGCTGCGCACAGTACTCTTGTCAACAACATTTTTCGTTTTGCAAAAAGTCGCAGCGCCAATGCCTGCTACTGAGATCACCACGGTCCCGTACACGTCGCTCTCGGACGACGAGCTGGACGCTCTAAAGGCGCCAGAAAAAAATACGCTTTTTAACAACGTTGGCTGCCCGTTCAGTCACCGCGCGTTCTGGACCGCCGCCGAGGTCGATGCCCCGGTGCGTGTTGTTGAAGTGGGTCTTCACGCTGAAATGCCTGCATCGTATCCCGAGAACTTCAACCGCTACCGCACAGTGCCCTTCCTTCTCGACAGTGGTTATCCCGTTTATGAGTCGGCAATTGTCGCCTACTACTTGGACGCCAAGTACAACCAGGGGCAGCTCCACAACCGCGACAGCCCCCAAGAGGCTACGCTGAGCAAGTTACTTGCTGACAAGTTTGAAGTCAGCCCGTTGTTCGGCCTTCTCATGGCCTCCGATCCGGAGGCGCAAAAGGAGGCCTTGGCCAAGGTTCAGGCAAATTTGTCCGAGCTCGAGCGCATCTACCGAGAGCACGCGGCTGCGTACCGCGCGAAGGGCCCATACCTTCTTGGTGACAAGCTCAGCGTTGCCGAGATTCACACGGTGCCGTTCTTCTACCGACTCTCTCTCGGCCTTTCCCACTACCGCAAGATCGTGTTGTTTGAAGGCTTTCCGCTCCTGGCTGCAGCGTACGAGGCGGCAATTGACCGCCCTGCGTTCAAGCTTACTGTGCGCGAGCCTGAGTTTTACATCAACGTTTTTAGCAAGTTCGTAAAATACTAAATCGTGATGTCGTGTGCCAAATGCATGTCTGCAACGTGCACCGCCAGTGTCATGGTTGTCAGTAACTAATGTATTCAACGATGAAGTATATTTTGGCCGCTTGATTTTGTACCATCAACTGCCTTGGTTTACGAGGATTTTCCTGTACTATTGAAGTTATGAAGACTTGAACCTCTTCGTGATATGAGGAGTGTTTTTCGTCGCAGGGGTATCCGTCGTCAAAACGATGGACATGTATATTCGGCTATAAAGGGCGTGCAAAAGCGGACACTTAGAGGCTGCTACATACTAATTGAACACCTTTAATCGTCACCAGTAGTGCAGCTTGGGTTGCTCGTAGGGAATGATTTTAAACGCTTTTTATGGAAAAACATTCTATTTGATTGAGAATTGCACTGCACGATGTGCCAGTACACTTCCAAGGCATTAATTTCTCAAAATGGCCGGCCGCAACCACCAGGCCATCTGAAGCCGCTTTGGCAAGACATACAAGGATTTGGGTTTTAATACACTGCGCGCCACGTGCTCCCGCTGGCCCACCCATTTCCGGTGCAATTGCGAACATGAAGACGCTCCCACCACTGCCGCATTCGATCTGCCCCCTCGACCCCGCTCCAGAGCCTGTAATCAGTAGCAAGAGTCAGAGTCACTGGTCGCTGAAAACCACGGCCGGCAAGAGGACGAGATCAACACGAGAAGACTTGAAGCGTCGGTTGTTCGACCTTAAACTAAACGGCTCCATCGTTGGCAGACAACTGATGCACAAAAACGTCACTGGAATCGAAAGATGTCCTCAAGGGAATGTTGGTCGTACGCTGGCAGACATCTCACACAAGGGAATTTGTCTAGAACAAAGCATGCATTTATAAAGGTCCTCTTTGCCCAATAACTGGCGGGTGACCCATGAGTGTATGTGTTTTTAGAGGTTTTCCCGTTGGCGTCAAGGTCCATTTTTGAATTCGCACACATGAGTGGTAAAGGCGACGCCGCGGCCAAGAAGGCCAAGTCCTCCAAGCGCAACTCCGCCAAGGGCGGCAGCCGCAAGTTTGTCACGAGCTTCGAGGAAATGGAGGCCCGTAACAAGGTCGAGGAGATCAAGCAGGAGAAGCGCCGGGCGCGTCGCGATGACGAAGACGGCAGTGGCAGTGACGACGAGGACGAGAACGACCTCGATGTTGTCTTCGAAGAGGCCGAGGAGGATAAGCCCGAGCCTGAGGCTGCGCGTGTGGCGAAGCCTAAGGGTGTGGCTTCGCTCATCCAAGTGCAGAACCCCAACCTCATGAACGCTTCGAACAAGGTCATGAAGGCGAAGGACATGAACGGCGACGCCGAGCCGCAGCAGCTCACCCGTCGCGAGCGCGAAGCTATTGAGAAGGAAGCTAAGGCAGCAGCTTACATGAAGAAGCACTTGGCCGGCGAGACAGTACGGCATCAGCGCGAAAACCGACGCTAACAGCACATTTGTAGGCCGAAGCGAAGAAGGATCTATCGCGCCTCGAAGAGGTGCGCAAGCGGCGAGAGGAAGCGGCGCGCCGCAAGAAGGAAGAAGAGGAAGCGGAAGCTGCCAAGCAGAAGAAGGCTGCCAAGACCTCCAAGGTCGACGATGGTAAGATTCCACCCGCGGGCAGAATAGGCTCATGTCCGCAGATGAGATCCTGGACGCGCGTGCCATCAAGGCGCTCAAGCCCAACGTGCTCAAGGAGAAGCTCAAGGAGCGGGGGCTCTCGATCCAGGGTCAGAAGAATGAACTTATCCAGCGCCTGATCGACTACGAGAACGAGAAGTCGTTGTAATGGATAACAAACAGCATCCTTCATACGCTTCTCGCTGCATGGCGCTTGCGGCCATTCGCCTGCTACAGATGAACCACAAGCACGAAGATCGGCCGACGACATCGCCATGACAAGAGAGCACCACAAAACCTAAAAACACAAAAAGACGTAATTAAACCAACGAAGCGCCACCTCCGCCACATCACAGGGCCAGCCAGATGCACTTTTTCACGTGAAAAACGCGAAATTGACACCTCAGAGCGCCTTAATGAACCCGTCGAAAGTTGCCATGGATGCAAAAGAGGCAAATTAAAAACAAATAGGCTTCGTATTTGTATTCAGCTTTTTTACTATTTTCAATAATTTTAGCACAGTGGAGTGCGTGTGTGTGAAATTCATGAAAATCACATGAAGAGACTTCCAGATTTGCCATGAACCAAGAGGCGCTGATGCAGGCCGTCTCGGGCCGCGTGCTCGAGACGCTTGAGGCACAGGAGGCGCAGCTGGACGCGCAAATTAAAAAGCTGGAAACGCTAGAGGAAGACGACCTGGAGAAACTGCGGGAGCGACGGCTGGCGCAGCTGAAGGCCGCGTCATCCCAGACCCAAAAATGGAAAGACGCCGGCCATGGCACGTACTCGGAGCTCTCGACTCAGCAAGAGTTTTTTGACGTCATCAAGGCGAGCGAATGTGTTGTGCTGCATTTCTACTCGGCGACGAACGCTTACTGCCCGGTCTTGGACAAGCACCTCAAGACGATCGCCGAGGGCCACCTTGAGACCAAGTTTTGCCGCATGAATGCCGAGAAGGCCGACTACCTTGTGCAGAAGCTTGGTATCTGGATGATTCCCTGCGTCGCACTCATCAAGAACAAGAGCGTCGTGCACATGCTCGAGGGCCTCGATGAGCTAGGGGGCACGGACCAGTTTTCGACGCACTTTCTTGCCTACTTTCTCTCGACCAAGAAGGTGCTCAAGTTTGATGGCCCGCCGCCCGAGTCTGTTTTGGACGATGGCGTTGCCAAGGCTGTCCCATCCAAGGGCTCCATCAAGCAGTCCGTCTTTGACTATGCGAGTGACGACGACGACTACGATTAGCAGATATATCAGCGCTTGGCTTCGTGAATAGCACGATCTTTTGCATAAATTAGAGTTGTTTGGAAGCATGAAAGATCTGGCGTCGGTACGCTCTTTGCTGTGCGCGGACGTGCGCCTGCGACTCCTTCGCGTCGATGTGTTCAAACGCTTGTGTTCGCCATTTGATCATGTCGGCGCCCCACGACCCCCGTGCCGTCGAGAAGGCTTCCGCCTTGTCTTGGAGTCCATAGCTTCGCATCTCGCACACCGATGTCTGTGGAAGCACCGTCGCGTGTGCCGTAGAGGTCGTTGCCGCAGTCGACGTCGTTCGCTGTCGCTTCGCACCTTCCATTCGCCGGTCGTTTTTGCCACCAGGAAGTCCCGATATTATTTCACAGCCTGTTGATTGGTTGAAACTCAGGATTTCCAACGGACGCGATTGGCTCAGCTCCGCCGAGATCTTCGGTCGAGAGCGCGATCAAGCGAGCGGCTCCAGATGCCGAGCAGCGGGGTATTCGACCCAGGGAATCGATACCCACGACTCCTCGAAGGCTCTGGAACGAGGCTGGAGGCCCGGTAAAGTCGTCGCCGGCGGAGACGCAGGTTGGTCACACCGGGAGCGAACATCCCTGAGGTGGATTTGCACCAAACAGATTCCGGTGCAATGTACCTCGGCGCATCCCGCGCGTACTGCTGTTGGAGATCACTGTCGGTAGATAGCGGTGGGGTCATCCAGTCAGGAGGGCGTGGCTGTCGTCCAGTTCTGCTGTCCCACAAATCGTGGACGGAATGGAAACTCCATGTACGAGCCAGCTGGTAGGGTTCTCTAGCTCCGCCTGCCCTTTCTTCGATGACTGCCACGGTGCCATGGGCGTCGCGACCGAGGATGCAGGCCTCGCTGGTCGCAGCTACCTTCGCGACCACGGACAGGACCCACGGCGCTGCGATGTCTGTGCACCGCCTTCCTATACGCTGCTGTGGTATGTGCAACACTGGCATGGACACATGTGATTGGTCCGTGGAAATCGTTGAACCGGCGTCAGCCAATCAGATGCGTTGGCTCAAAAATTGCCCGATGGGGTGCACTTTGAGATGTCGGTCATCAGCTGCTCCGCCTTCCGCCTTGGCCGCCAGGACGCCGCCGTGAGCGCTACGTCTGTGGGCCTGAAGGTCGCCGTGGACAAGAAGCCGGCACTCGTGTACCGCTGGGCTGACGTGCTGGGCGCGAGCGCGGGTCTCGACGAGGGCATTGGTGCGACGTCCTCCATGCCGCTCGTCGTGCATGTGCTCGAAAAGACCAAAGGCGGCAAGCGCAAGCTGCGAGACGTCGTGCTGACTTCGGCGGCCGCGGATAATGGCATTCATCAGATGGAGGTCGACAAGTGGGTGCGCATCGTGCAGTACTTTGCTGACCCGCGCCGCGATGCCAACGCACCGTGCCCAACGCTCGACGAAGTCATGCAGCACTCGCCTCGCCAGCGCGTACGTCTGTGACTGCCGCCTCGTCGGGAATGACCTGTGATGTGCTGTAGACCTTTTTGGTACTCATCAACCCTGCGGGAGGCTCCGGAAAGGCCGAGAAGATCTATGACAAGGTGGAGAGTTTCCTCGTATTGGCCAATGTCCGCGTGGAGAAGATCGTAACGGAGCGGCCTCACCACGCCTTGGACGTCGCTGAACACCTTGATCTGGTCAAGTACGACTGTCTTGTGATCGTGGGCGGTGACGGGCTCGTCTACGAAGGTACGCCGGCGGCGTGGCTGCAACCAACGTAACTTCCCCGCCTAGTTGTCCAGGGCTTTATGAAGCGTTTGGACTGGGCAGCTGCGATCCAATTTCCCCTGGGTATCCTTCCCGCTGGCTCAGGCAACGGCCTTGCCAAGTCGATTTGCGAAGCCGCCGGTGAGATTAGCTCCCCCGAAAGCTGCATGTATCTCAGCGTCAAGGGCCGCCCCGTTCCTCTTGACGTTGCAACTCTGCGTACGTTCTTTCTATGGCTGTCAATCGAGTCCAACAGATTGACCAGGCAACGCCTCGACCACATGCTACCTCGTGCTCTCACTCACATGGGGCTTCATGGCCGAGATCGACTACGAGTCGGAAAAGTACCGGTTTTTCGGCGGCCAGCGCTTTGTTGTGGGTACGCTAGTCAAGCTGCTGGCTCCAAAGACATGGAACGGCACCTTTTCGTATCTGGAGTCGACAGCCGACGACGCAGACGTGCCTCGCTTCCAAGCTAGCGACAGCCCCGCGCCCGAACTGTCGGTGTTGCCGCCGCTGGGGACTCCCGTGCCACCCAAATGGAAGACCATCGAAGGGCCCATGAGCATGTTCTGGGCCATGAACGTGTCGCACGCCTCCACCGATGCGCATATTGCGCCGCCCGCGCGGCTTGACGACGGCTTTTTCCACGTCGTTGTCATGGAGGGCAAAGCCTCGCGGGGTGACTACGCTGGCGTCATGTTAGGGCTTGAAAAAGGCCAGCATGTCGATCAGCCAGCAGTGCAGCTCATCAAGACACGGTGCGTGCGCTGGCGAAGGCAGAGAGGGTTCACGAGAGTGCTAGGGCGTTCCAGCTGCAGACGCCCGACGAACATGTGCTTATGGCGGACGGCGAGCGCTGCGACGGCGGCACGTGGCAAGTGGAGGTGCACCGCGGCATGGCTCGGGTCATGAGCGTCATGGCTAGTCCCCCGTAAGCTATAACCTTTGCCGTTCGTGAGCTTTGTCGTTGGAACATACGTTGGACAATAGGTCAAGTGATGCCGACCACTATTAGTGCATTGTAATTCCGATTGATGTCATTCTACAGGCGTCATGTCCGATGCATGAATCCAGTGCCACTAAACGAAGCTACACGCAAGAGAAACAGAGCCACAAAAGGGAGCCTGCTCCAACGCAAAACGTTCGTTGCTGTGCCCTGCCTCCTCGTCGAAGGAAGTTTTGAGCATTCATGGTGAGCAAGGAAACATGCCAGTTCATCGGAATAAATTGGACTGCACAAAACGAAGATGAGGCTCATGTGGTTTCGGCTAACAGCGCGAGGACAGCAGGCTGGCCGTCCGCCATCGCGACACAATCTTCCCCAGTCTAAACATCCCTTGCACCACCTCGCACCATGCGAGTCGCGATACCTTGTTGCGAGCAGTGACGTCCACAGCCGGCGACGCCAGCAAGGCACCGACGACAGGAACGTGGCCGTTCCGACACGCCAAGTGCAACGCTGTGTTGCCTTCCTACGTCCGGCCCAGCGATGACAAACTCCGAATAAAGGGACGCACTTCGTCGGGAAGGTTGATGTCCAGCTCTGGGTGCGACAGCAGCAATTGCACAGTACGTTCCAGCCCTCGCGCGCAGGCGCCGTGGAGAGCCGTCAGGCCATGTCTCTAGAAAAGGCGTATGAGATCTGCTGTGGCCGCAAGCCACGCGTGCCGCATCGCGGAGGTTGATGTTTACGACGGGCGACTTGATGAGCGCGCCAAGCATTGTCGGGTCATCAGCCACATCATAAGCCATGTGAATGACCCCGAACCCCGCCTGAGCCATGAAATAGTCGTCGACCACCGTCCAGAGTTCAACGTACGTAAAAGGACTTGAAGGGTGCGCCACTGTAAGGAATCAAACCGGGCGCGATGGACGACACAATCTGCAAACCAAAGTAAGGTCGACGAGCTTGCGAGGGGAAAACCATGGCGTTGGGGTCGACAAGCGGCAGCAATAGGCTCACGACCGCAACGTGGTTCTTGTCCACTGCTAGCGCGAAAGCGCTCCATCCTTGCTATACATCCTTTCGGCAAAGCAGCGTCAGTGTGGAGAGCCTACTTCATCGACGGCGGCAACGTCTACGCCCGCGGCAAGGAGCAACGGGACGACCTCTGTGCGGCCCACAGCGCTCGCAACATGAAGCAGCGTCAGTCCCGACTACCACCGGTTGAAGGTCAGCTAGGTGGGATCCAGTGATACCTCGTTGACATGGTGAACGTTGGCACCGTGGCGTATGAGGGCAGCGACAGCTTCCACGGTGCCGAACTCGACGGCAGTTGACAGTGCCGTGCAGCCATCCTATCGAGGCGTCCGTCAATGCCAGCACCAAAAACTATGGGAATAACTGGAAACGTCTGGTCGATGGCTTTCGTATGCTCGAGGAGGAGTTCGATCAAGGTTGCATCGCCAAGCTGGGCAGCCAAGTGCAGTGCAGTGCGACCGTTCTGTCATGGCGCATCAAGCCTGGTCTCTGGTTAAAAAGGAACGCACCTCGGCAGCTTGGTCGACGTCGGCACCATGATCAAGGAGTAGTTTGACGAGGCGCTCGTTGCGGGTTTCCACAGCAAGTCGAAGCGCTGTGGTTCGCTAACCAGTCGATGATGTGAGGTACTAAATTCCACATACCATGATGGGCGCGTTCACGTCGACAAAGGGCAGTAAGAGCGAGGCCATCTCGGCGTTGCCGAGGCAGATGACTTTGGCTAGAACCGTACACCCGTTCTAGAGCCGCCGCGATGAGTTGTAAATGCTGGTGAGAGATGATACTGGTCGAGTGATGGAGGTGTCGGCACCGGCATCGAGAAGAAGTTTGAGACTCGCTGCGGACCGAGCTTTGAACAGCGAAGGTTCTCCTTTCTATGGGCCAGTTAAGGTTTGGCGCATGAGCAGTGCGGTACCAAGTTTTGGACGTTCAAGTCCACCTTTTCCTCCAGGAGCCGCTGGACGATGGTCAAGTGTTTGTTGAGCAAGGCATGCATAATCGGTGTGTTCCCTTCCTATAAACAAGCTTTCCAGCTGCGTCACGAAAATGGACGAGAGCAACCAAGTCAGCGGCGTTGGGGTTGGCGCCATAGCGGAGGAGGCCTTCGACAAGTGGAAGGTTGCCGTCGAAGCAGGCTGCGCAAAGGTATGTAGCGCCATTCTGTCCAAGTTCTCGATGACATTCCGTCATTTGCCCTGGAAGTACCTTCATGACAAGGTCAAGGTTGGCGCGGCGGCAAAGGCTGCCGAGCACATTCTCCATGCCATTGAAGACCGCTGAGTAGAGGGCTGTGGTCCCTTCCTACACTCGAAATGAGTGCATTTACCACCCGGCGAGAAGTTACAGCGTTCATACGATCCACATCGCGTACGAGGGGCACCAGATACTCGACAACTGCGACGCGCCCTTGAGCACTGGCTGCTTCAAGCGGTGCTTCTTCTGTCTAGAGAATTCTCGTTTCAAGTACACAGACCATCATGAAGGATACCGTCGAGTCAGGTTCGACCTTTGCTCCGTGTGCCACGAGTAACTCAACCAGCGGCAGGTTTCCAGCGGCGGCAGCAATCGCCAGCGCCGAATACCCGGGCTACAAGAGTGTAAAATGAAATACAGGCGTCGCTGCCTACATGGGCGACAAGATTGACATCGCTCTTCGGGAGTAAATAGTCCACAATGTCGTTGAAACCACGGCGCGTTGCAAGCATGAGAGCAGTATTGCCGTTCTGCAAATGGTTAAAGACACCGTGTACAGCACCCTCGGCGCACCGCGTCTGTCTGGTTCACGTCGATGTCATACACTTCAACGAGGAGCTTCATGAAGTCGACCGAGTGAATATCCACGCTAAGCAAAAACAGTGGATTCCCCTAAATGGTAGAGATTCGTCGTAGAGTAAATAAAGCTCAAGCGTCTACCCAGAGGGAGACATTGGGATTGGCTTTGTATCTGTGCAGCAACTCGGCCGTGGCGATGTCATTGTTGTCGAACGCAAGGCATAGCGCGGTCACGCCATCCTTGTATGCCAATAAGAAAACTACCTGGTTAGTCCCGTACCTCACCACAGGCTTCTGTGTCGGCGCCAAGCTCAAGAAGACGCTCCGCCATTGCAACGTGCCCGAAGCGGCAGGCCTCTTGCAGCGCAGTAACGCCGCACTACGAATGCAACCATTAATACATTTCGAGGAAGCCGCCAAACCGGTGTGATCGTGTTGACGTTGACGTGGTGTCGCAGTAGCATTTCCACAACCTCCGAGTAGCCCTTTTGGGTCGCCGCAATCAAGGGCGTTATCTCCTGCGAGCACCTCGTGAATCAAAGTTGCGTTGATCCCAGTACTTGTGAGTCCCACGCGTTAGGATCCAGCCCATGTGCGAGCAGGGTTTCGATCGCATCGAGGTCGTGCGCTTGCACGGCAAGCACAAGTAAGGTCGTTCCCATTGTCTACGACAAAAAACAAGCGGCTTGCGTGAGGACGTTGAGCGGGAAAACGCAAACCTGGAGGCCCACCCCGCGTAGTTTGACCTCACTGAGCAACGAAGCGGTTGCCGCGGCATCGCCGTTGATCGCGAGATGTAGCAGGGCAGTCACGGAGTCCTAGTCTAGGATAAGGCGTCGCGGGTCATAGACATGGGTACGTTGTCCATGGCTGCTCGTTTTTGAAAATCAGCGTTGTTTGGTGTGTCTTTTGATGAGAAATGAGCTTCAAGTTCACTTATTAAAGTACATAGTACCACGCGTGGCGCCCTTACTTTGTCGCACAGGTACTTGAATAAGCGAATAGTGAGAAGCTACAAAGTCAAGATGCAGGAAGGTCTAAAGACACTTCGGGTGAGCGGCGCGTTAGTTGCTTCAGGAAGCGAAATTGCGGTACGAAAGCCAGCCGTGGATAAATCTTCGCTCAGGAATTGGGAGAAGAGAAAGCCCGTTAAGTGTGTCGGCTCGGATGCGCCAAACGAGTAGGCATCAAACTCAAATTCAAACACATCAACTGGAGACTACTGTAGCGACGAAGCCGAATTAATATTATGGATCACGCAACAGTGCGATTCGATCTGCATTTGTTGTCAAGAATCCATGATGTTGGGGGATCAAGAAGGAATGCAAAAGAACGGAATGTAGTGGAGGAAAAAAGCATGAGTTAGCTAGTGAATGAACTTGCGCTTCGTAGTTTGCTCTTCCGTCGCGTCTGCAACTTTAAGTTTGTAGGATGGCCAGCTTTGTTTGCAACGTATAGGATGCATTATGTGGCAGAACGAATCTAGAAGATACAACGCATACAACAATGGTTGTAATTTCTTAAGTTAAAAGCAGCACCAACAATCAAAAGGACAGTCGGCCGTATCGCCACCTTGATTAATCCGCAATGAAGCCGCAGTGTAAATTGGAAGTCCGTCGGCATCATAGCGCACTAGAATGCCATGAGTAAGTACATGATACGGAGGCATACCTGGCACGGGGTTGGACGTATCACTATTCTTGGCTTTATCTGTAAACACAGCATAGTACCTCGATCAATGGAGTAAGGCGTACATTCGCTTTCGAGCTTCTCGAGCTTTTTGCGGTATGCCATCTTCTCGGCGCGTTCATCGTCAAGTCGCTTCTGTTCTGCAGCCGTATCGGCCTTCTTTTGCTTCTTCTTGGCCTTCAAGACTGAAAAGAGCGCGTCGAGTTCTTCTTTAGCGACTGCCTTCTCCTCGGGCTCGTCCGCCGCCTCAACAGCTTGGTCATTCTCGGCCGGGGCGGCCTCCTTTTTCTTCTTCTTTTTGGCCTTCTTTGCCGGATTGGGCGCTGTCACTTCAACAGCGGCAGGCACAGGCTTGGCTTCGATCTTGGTTGCCGTCCTCTTCGGCTTGTTCGGCTTGACCTTTTGCACAAGCTTACTCTTCGTGGCCGGCGGCGCGAGCGGAGCCATTTTCTTATTGCTGATGACCACCGAAATGTGCTCCCGGCATCTTATTGGCCCAAGCCCAATTGAGCGTCCGTTCACGCGATTGGCTCGTGCAGCCATGTTTAGGTGCTGATTGGTTGCACTCTTTGTCAATACAACTCCTCTTGCTAATTTCACCCAAAATAAATTCCAGCCGAGGCTGCTTTGTTGTGTTTTCTTCGTCCCTTTTTGCTTGTACTGGTAGAACAACGTACTGTGCTTTTGGTGAAGTTTATTTTCAAAGTGGCGACAATCACATGAACCATAGACTGGATTATCGGCGTTGGATTTCTGGTTGAGTGGCGTGGGTTTATCCATTTTCATTGAATCACATGATTGGCTATCGAGACCCAAATGGCAACACTATTGGCTAAATTAGTGTCTAGCTTCGGATTGGTCAAAATGAAACGGGGAAGGCGGTGATTGGCTATAAATCGTCAATACGGGAATCCGTGGCTTGGAGACGCGGTAGTTTTCTTCCGACGACGTACCGCCGAGACTGCCGCCATGTCGACCCAAATGTTTGAGGATATCTTTGAGATCAAGCAGCTCAACCCTGAGGGCAAGAAGTTTGACCGCGGTACGTCGTTTGCCATGGCCGCGTGGGAAAGCCTCATGCGCCCAGCGTAGTCACTCGCCTGGTATGCAAGGGTGTGTCGTACGAGTTGGAGCTCATGCTCGACATCAACTCGGAGGTGTTCCCCATGAAGGTTCACGAACAGTTCACGTTTGCCCTCGTGAGCACACTTGACCTCGATGGTAAGCCCGACGATGGCATCTTCGACCAGAGCGGCAAGGTACGACCTCAATCATGCTGAGGTGGAAGCCTTATGAGGTGGTAGCCATCGCTCTTGGACCGGTACGACTATGGCATGTATGGCAAGGTCTTCCAGTACGACCACGAGGGTGGCAACACGGTTGCTGTCTTCGCCAGCTTCGGTGGTCTGCTCATGTGCCTTCGTGGCGACCAGTCGCACCTGCGCAACATCCACAACGGCACCCGCGTATACTGCCTCCTGCGCCGCCAATAAACCTACCTCGCCTCTCTTCAACTAGTAATAAATATGCTCTCCGCTGCGTGACTTGCTACCAGTGTTTCCAGGGATAGCTTCTTACTCAGAGGCCAGGAGTTTATCGCTTCGCATGCCACTGCAGCGCGAAAGCCTATTGCTTGGATGCTTACCTTACCGCCCATCGAAGGTATGACATAATGAACGACGTTCACAAAGATCCCAAGCGCAACTACTACACGGTATTATCAACGCTTACTGGCGACGCTTGCGCTCATCAGAGCCAGCCTTCATCTTCTCCATGATTTCCTCGCGCGTATATTGCTGGGCAGGGTAGTTGATGTAGTCCATCTACGCAAGCACATCGTTGTCACGACTCATTGAACGACCATGTCCAGCACCTTCTGGACGGCCGCGGTAACGATTTCGGGCTGCATGTACACATAGGTGACACCAATGGGCACTAGAGGAAGAGCGCATGAGCCATGTAGGGCCATGGCGGCGACGGACTCGTGACGTAGACCGTGAACTTAAAGGCTTCGAGCAGCTTTGACCGGGACATTCTCTTCCTTGGACTTCTTTCGAACTGCCACCAAGAGGTCCCCAGGTCGCACCGTGTTTTTATGACGCGCTCTCTTGATGTTTGTATGCAATTTTGAAACGCGCATGGGATTGGTCTATTATGAATTTTCGGGCTTTGATTGGATGAAATTCGCATCGTGTGAAAGCAAGGTGATTACTCCGGTAACAACGTTAAAACAGGTAAAACGCATTTGGACGTGTTTCGGACTACGGTGGTGCATGAGGCATGAAAGCATGACAAAGTCATGACAGCTGACATGTAGGCTTCAACCCTCTTCAAAAATGCTTAGCTATTCAATTGTGAAAGCTCTCATCTTGCTAGGAATTTTGCCGTGGTGTTGACGAGGTAGCAATTCAATGCAGACCGACATAAAACAGGATGGTCAGGTCACGACGAATATTTTGTGAGCTTACTTGCAACGACAATTTACCTGCACTAGTCAAGACTTGTTCGCTTTTAACAAGTATACCGGGTATGCTTTAAAGCTTAGCTAGCTCAATGAAGGAGTAAAGCCGCATTAAGACTTGTTTCCTTGTTCTACTGACCCCCCTCTCAACCCTAGTTACCACTAAGATCTCACTGTAATCGAAGTATTGCCCGGCTTTTCGCGTTTGGATTTAAAGAAGTGCCAAATTAAAGAGGACTACGTATTGCACACAGCTACTTTTCTGAGCCATGCATGTAAGGGCCACTAGATGCTCGTTCTTCAGGAATTTAAAAAACGCGTTTTATTTCTTGTGTTTTCTGTTTAAACCAGAAGCCCGCTAAATGACCATGTTCGAGGAAGCTTGGAGGTGGTACCGGGATGTCCTCGGGTCCCCGCGCTTTGTGTGCGCCCCGATGGTGCGCCAGTCAGAGCTGCCGTTCCGTCTCCTTACCAAGTCACTTGGCTGCGACCTCGCCTACTCACCGATGCTGTACGCGTCAGAGCTCGTTGCAGCGGCGACCGCGGAGCCAGGCAGTGATGTCTCCTACAGATTCTTCGACTCGTCACCAGCTGACCGCCCGCTCATTGTGCAGCTCTGTGGCAACGACCCTGCTACCTTGGCTTTGGCTGTTCGCCTCGTGCAGCACCGCTGCGACGGCATCGACCTCAACCTTGGCTGCCCACAACGGTGTGCTAGGATCGGAGGTTTCGGTGCCTTCCTCCTCGAAGAGACCGACGTTATAGTCGCCCTCGTGCGCGCCATGGTGACCGCCAGCTCTGTTCCCATCACGTGCAAGATTCGCTTGCTTCCGACCATGGCGGACACCATTGCTCTCGCCCAAGCGTATGCGACGAATGCTGTTGCTGGCAGCACTAACGACACGACGACGTAGGATTGAAGATGCGGGCTGCGCGATGCTAACAGTACACGGTCGAATGCGGGAGCAGCGTCATCACGAAGGTGCCTGCAACTGGAACGCCATCGCTGCTGTGCGTCGAGCAATCACGATTCCCATGATCGCCAATGGTGGCATTCGGTCTCGCATTGAGACCGCAGCTTGTCTCGATGCCACCGGATGCCAGGCCGTCATGGCCGCATCCGCGCTGCTCGAACATCCAGGTATCTTCTCACCAATACCTCTCAGCATCTACGATGTCGCGTTGCGCTATCTCCAAATCGCTCGAGAGTCGCCCACGACACTGTACCCGACGGCCGCCCGAGACCACCTCCTCACCATGTTCCGAGCTAAGTACCGAGCCCAAGACATGGACCTCTTCAGCGTGCTCGGCCACCACGACGTGCTATTGCCGGACCAGCTCGAGGCGTGCGTGGGACACTTGGCTCTTCGTCACGGCGATGATGTCCTTACCAAGTTTGGGTCCACGCTTCCTTCGCTCCGAGCCATCCGCTACAACAAGCTCACCGCCCATGCCATGGGAGATCACGATGAAGATGACGATGACGATGGAGGGTTTGGACTTGGCTGGATGGACGGCGAGGTTTCTGTTTAAATGACATCGTAAAGTGATTCCAAACTGCTTGCTATCGTAGCCGAGATCGTTGCCGACGACTAGTACTACCGAGTGAATCTGCGACCGAGAAGTAGAGTTCCTCGATGGAGTCGAATCATCAGGCATACTGCGTCGAGTAATGCCCACTTTGCCGAGGTTGGAGCGGTTAGAGGATTGAGAATGAAGGGCACAAGATAGAAGTATCAGAGGAGCTGTGTATGCTTGTTGGTGATGTCTGCTGTTAGATGTTGCTGGGCATTGCTTGCGACGTGAAGCAGTGTGTCGATGATCCTGCAACAGCGTGTTGCGGTTTAGGTGGGTGCAGTGGAAAATGGACTGTTCGTATGGAATGCCTCGGTCGCCGGTGCAGCAGAACCTCTATTGCCTTCATCACCGCCTGGATTAAGTGGTTATGACCATGATGGGCTCCTGGATCTATCTATATACGGTTGAAACACTAAAAGCTGGGCGGCGCCAATTGCTGCTCGCTCGTGTCGATGCCATGCTCGTCGACGAAATCTTGCGGCGGCGGCGTAAGCATCTTGCCGAGCATGATACCGAGGCCTTCAATGAGTGCAAGGAGGGCACCACCGATCACGGCCTGCGTCACAGCAACGCGGGGGCCCGACCGGATGGCGAGGGCACCACCCGTCAGGGCGCCTGCGCTGATGGAGTTCCACGGGTCTTCCTTCTGACGGATGGCCGCAAGCGAGCAGTCAAAGCTCGAGAAGAGGCAACCCCAAATGGCAAACTGACCAGCAAGCAGCGGCGAACGCGCCTTGACGGCGTAGACGGCACCGCGGAAGCGCTCTCCCGGGGGCGAGTTACGGGCGCCCTTGATGGAGTGGAAGATACCACCGCCGACGGCTCCCATGCCGAAGGCGCCGCCCATGTCTTCAATGATGCGGTACGGACACGGCTCACGGTCCATGGTTGCTCGGCGTCGGCAATTCGCAATTGGGGCGATGCTTGCTACTGGACCAATAACTTCGCCACTTGTGATTGGAGGAAAAGAATGAAAATTCAACAGAAATCGCATCGGATTGGTGGAAAAGCAACTTGACGTCCTTCGATTTGGTTCGAAAGAATATTTATTTAAATCGCGAATTTACTTTTACAAATCGCAAGTTAATTGAAATATTTTAAAAGACCCCGACGACCACGATAACCACGATGTGACTATTTTTGCATTGTTAAGTGCAAGATCAGCTCGATCCATTTACTCACAATGCAGCGACTGCATGCGCTTAGGATTTAAAGTCGGTAGTATGCCCACAAGTGGCAGCGTTTTATGTATTGGGCTTTGCCATTGTATTTTGCCGCAGTTGATGTTGAGGCCCAGTTTTGAAATCCAAGGTTATGGATGCTAAAAGTATCTTTTGGATCATGGTCACTATCGTCCATCACATCTGCTGCGAATGCTAAGTTCAAACGACGCCCAATAAACGTCGATTCAAAGGAGTTGTTGTTGAAGTGAGTCCATTTAGATATAATTTACACTAAACCGCTTCCGCAATGGCTAAGTCTCACGGCCGCCGTGTCAGTCGCAGTACGTCTAGAATCGAAAGTCCATCCCAATGATTCAAAGGAGTTGTGCATTGTTGCCATTGATTCGACGCGTTACGAGCAATTAGATTCACGCTTGCAAGACACAATATTATAGTTTAAGAACAGGTGCCATCAATCACTTCAATCTTAACAGGGGAAAACCTTGCGGAGTACTATTGCTATGGAGAATTTCTTAAAATTCAACAAGAAAATCTGGATCGCGCCGATGCTGATTGCACCCAGGTTGCCATGCTGTCTGTCTCGTTTAATACACTAAACGCAGGTCAATGCGCAAGGACCAACAAGCCAGCGCCAGCCTTGGAGAAGACTCCATTGAGTGAATTGCAATCGAAATGTATGGCACAGCCTCCCCACGTGTCACTTTGACGCGGTTTTCAAAGTCACAGACATACGCCACCCCTTTGTTTTTTCGTGGTCTGCCAGAAAGGGCTGCGAAACGCCTTGTGCGCTCGAACGAAACGCCCCGTCGTCGTTTTCGCTGCGCGATGAAGAGGGCCAAAGAGCCGGCGAAAAAGTCCATGGAGGTCTCCAAGGCCGAGGCCCCCAAGCTCAAGGACAAGCTCAGCAAGAAACCCGAGAAGCTCCCCACCGAGCCCCCCAAGGCCAAGGATCCCCTTAAAGCCAAGGACAACGTGAACCCGTCGCGAGGCAAAGAGTCGCCGAAGGAGGCCCCCCTTCCGAAACCCAAAGACTCACCCCCCGTCAAACACCGCGAGTCCGTTGCGGTCATCGAGGAAATGGCTAGCAATGCCACGGCGGCCGGTGGTATGATGGAGACCCCCGAAGACGCTGTCCTCAACCTGGTGGAATACATCTTGCGGGAAACAATGGACGCCGTACCCCACCACGAACGCATCGGACGATGTGTACGTTCCTGGGCGCTCGTTCGTATATTGAACTCTGGGTAGATTCACTTTGCCGTGGACGCCATGTCAACGCTCGTCTATGCAACGCTGCACATGGGCTGTGACATCGTGTACGACGATGAGCTGTCTTGGATCGGATCTCCTGAGCCTGAGGTCGCTGCGGGCCCGATCGACCGGTCAATCCTTTCTTGCGCGTGAGGGTATTCACTGGCATCACAGGTACGCGGTGCTCTCGCTGCCCCATAAAGAAGCCAGTGCACGCACCCCAAAGCACTACACCCACGCCGGTGACGGCACCAGAAGTCTCAGTCGAACCCACTCAGAGAAGTCGATGTCCCGTGCTGGCAAACGCCCGCTGCCGATCGCCGCGGGCAGCACACCCCCGGTGGAGATCTCGACAGCCCCGCCGAAAGAAGTGCCGCTGGTCACTCGAGTGCACTACCCGTCCGAGATCATGACTGAGGTCGGCACCTGCTTGATGGCGCCTCGAAGCCTGTCGTAGGAGCGACGACGGTGGCGGCAAGAATGCATGGACAAGCTGTCCGTCACCGCGCAAGCAAAGTCGCGCTGGAACCGCGTCACGCTCGTTCGCCGGGTTATCAGCTCAATTCAGTCAGACCCTGAGTGCATTACCGAGTCCCACCCGTCAACTGTCGTCTCGCGACTTCCGAGGGGAGCACTAACGCGAGGTGTAGGAGCTGCCATCGCCGATGACGCTCGAAACCACCGCGATCGCAACCGTCCTGGGACGCAACCAGCCCGACGACACCTCCAGCTTGTACATACCAACGGCGCGGGACGGTGCGGCCTCAGTCCTCGACGATGCCTCTGTCAAGGCAGATGAACCCCCCGCCGTAAAAGTCGTCACCAGGTACACCAAGGGGTACAACCGCTTCCACCGCGTCACCACGCTCGAACCGTCGACCAAAAAGCCCCCCAAGGCGGCCAACTGGTTCTTCGACCGCAGCGCGACGGATCACGAGCTCAAAGAAAGCGACCGGGCGTACGAGCCGCTCATGTCCGAGTTCCAGCGGGACAAATTTCCGCAGTGCATCGAGCTCAACCCTGGGGTCACACTCATCCACGGTGCGACCCAGCGTAGCCTCTTGGCGATGGTGTTGACGTTTAGCAGGCGTCTCGGTGTACTCGGGGCCACATCGACAAGAGTCCCCGCAGTCCATGTCCCGAAAAGGCTTTCGGGTCCGTCTTTGTGGCGCACGTTCCTTTACTGTGGCATAGAAACACTTGAGTTTGCCGCAAAGCGGGCCCAACAAAGTTAAATTAACGTCGCTGTCGTCGGCGTCACCGACCTTCTCGGAGTTCAACGAACTTGACCAGAGCCCTGGGGCCTCCCCCCGGTCCGAGTTCTCCCTGCACAACACAACGACCCCACGACGAAATTCGCTCTCGGAAGCCAACAGCACTGTGAACCGCCCCAGCCTCGCATCGCCCGAACTCGTGAAGCCCCGACCAGCCAAGGTCCCCCACGCCACTACCCCCGCTCATGCTCCGTAGACCCCCCTGCACCAACACAGCCCCGCAATTCGCGTGCGAGTGTCTCCCATGAAGGCAGACACACCCAACGCGCGACCGTCGGCTCGGGAGCAATACGTGACCCACGGCGATTCGGTGCACCATGAGCTCCTTTGGCACAACTGACGTACACTGGCATAGGTGGGGGTGCCCGACATCCCAAAGAAACGGCCCGCCACGGCTCTCGGGGCGCTGCTGAGTCTCACACCCCCTATCAGCACGGGCAAGCGCTCGGCCGTAGTAATTGCCGCCGACGGTGACTCGATAGCTCATCGCAGTGTAGAAGTCCAAATACCTCCGCGAATTCCCGAAACCCAAGCCCGAGGTTGTCACCGTGCTCAAGGACGAGCCGCAGCGGTTGGCATGGCTTGGGTAACGCGTCCGCGACGTTAACAACTATTATTACCACCAACGTTAGTTCCATATTGCCTCGGGTGTATATTGGACATATTGTCATATTATGCTGGTACCTACCCCCGTTCTAGCCCCCCCTCCCCTCGCTGCTCATCGCTGAAGAAATGTATCAATGCGGTTTTGAGGGGCCCTGCCCTGGGTCCCTAAAAACCTAGTGAAACCGTCCGGATACCGTATACGGATTTCGGAGGAGTAACGGACGATGATGTGGCTCCATATTTAGCAGCCCATCGCTCATTTGAAGGGCGAAGAAGGGGGCTGCATGGCGGAGATCAACTACTATGATGGAGACCTCTCCGAGGCGCTGACTGTCCTGGACGGGATCATGGCCCGCTTGGCCAAGGCGCCGGCTGCCGTGCGGGCACAGGTGTGCGGTCTGTGGTGGCTTTGATGCTCATGGCGGCGGCCAGGTGATCGCTGAGGCCGACAAGAAGCTCAAGGAGGTCATCGACCTCAAGAAGGGTTATACATTAGCCTTGCGCCAGGTCACAGATCGTGAAGAGGTCAAGCTCTACCGCGAGGTATGCATTCATGCGGCTTGCGGGCGAAATGTGATGAAACTCGCAGAAAAATGACGTGTATGCGGCGCGTGTCGAGGAGCTCACACGCGAGGTCAAATGGGCCAAGTCCGAAACGGAGCGCAATGGTCTCTTTGGGGACGCCAAGGCGAACGCGATGAAGATGCCGACGGGCAATCGCGAGATGCTGGGGAAGGCGCAAGAGATCCAAACCAAGACCGAAATTTCGCTCAAAAACACGCAAAAGATGGTGGAGGCCTCAAAAGACGTGGCGCTTGCAACGGGCGAAGTACTTCGCGAACAGCGCAACCAGATCAACGCCATCACGGAGGAGGTCATGCGCATGGACGATGGGCTTCTGCGGGCCAACAAGGTAGCCCCTTGCCGCGTGTACTGTTACACCACGTTCACGTTTAGCTGTTGCGTACATTCGGCCGGCGCATGGCCACGGATCGCATCATTCTCTTTTTCACATTCCTCGTGTTCGCCGGAATTGCGGGTATCATCATTTACTCCAAGATCAACCCGAACCAAACCACCTTTTTTGTGCCGGACCAGGTCAAGCCCCCGGACGTCAGTACGTTTTGACCCGTGAGCCAGAACGCTAAGCAACTCCATGTAGATGGAGCGCTGAACGCGACCAGTTCATTGATCAATTCGACAATCAAAGGCCTAAGCCGGCCATGATGTGTGCGAGCTTTGAGCTTGGTAATTATCATATGAGCCTTTTGTGTTGTCTTAAGCTAAGAGTCCGTTCGTTATTCCAAGGGTCTACGCGTGTCAAGCTCCTTGATGCAGGGCTTCCGTTGGTTTCGATGAGGTTGATGCAATCGCTCCTTTGAAGGTTGCGAACTAGTTTTGGTCCAGAGACATGTCATCGGCTTTGAAGCATATCCTCAGAGCAACAATGATATTATGGAGTCGGCTTAGTCGTCTGCGGGATCATCATCGCTATCGCTGTCGTCGGAGCCAACATCGCCTTCGCTGTCGCTGTCGGAGTCGCTGTCACTACCATCCGATGCTAAGTCGTCGTTTGAACTAGTGCCGTTAGCGTCACTGTCGTCGCCTAAAATCTTCTCGACGTGGTACAGGCTACTGAGCTTTGCTAGATGGCCTCTTTTCGTTATGCCGATTGCTCGCAAGTCGCCTTGTGCGAGTCCTCCATCGCGGAGGAACTCCAGGTCGTCGTAGCCGGCGTCCATAAACTGGGGAATGTACTCGGCCAACCCAATCAAGGTGAGCCACTTGTGTACAAGGTTGTCTTGATTCCCTACGCACCACTACGCCATGCGAAGGCGAGATGTGCACACGAACCAGCTACGCTGCTTCCTTGAGGTTTGAGAAGCTTGGCGACAGCAACGTGACCAGCTTTCTCAGCGCATTCAAACGGTAATGTGCCCGCCTTTTCGTGACACGAATGAGCTGCACGTCATATCTTATTGTACCTTGGACGGAAGGTGTTTGGCATCGGCATCGAGGAGCAGCTGTACCATGAGCGGTAGCCCCAATGCTGCGGCAAGGTGCAGGCTGGTGAGGCCTCGCTACAAAATGCTAAGGATGATTTGGCGTCACTAATACTGGTCACCTCGTCGGTGGCGTCCACTGCGGTGCCGTTCATAAGTAGCCGCTTGGCGACGTCGATGTGATTGAACCGGACAGCCACGTGCAACGCAGAGTAGCTGTGCGAGGTCTGTAAGCGTGTGAGCTGACAGGGGCCGAGGACAACGCCGTACACTGCCGGTATCGTGAACGTTGTTGTTGGTCTCGAGAAGAGAGTCAACGAGGGCGATGTCGCCAACAGCGCACGCAAACATCAGCGACGTCCAGACGAGTGACCCGACGGGTGAGCCAGCGTCCAGCCGCGCTACCGCCGCGTCCATTCGCCGCGATCTTATTGGTGAACGTGTTAGTGGGCAAGTGCGCGAACTTTAAACTCAACGAGTGTAACTGTAGTTGCGTGAATTAATAGTTACCAGATACACTGTTGGCGCTGACGCTTTTGTTTCCTCGACACCGATTGTTGCACCGTCGTTGTTTTGATACAGTGCACAGCTAAAAAGCTTGCTTTACGGTGCAAGTGTCGTCTGCTTCCGGAAGAGCTTGGCT
>JNBR01000540.1:0-10970 GCA_002081595.1 Achlya hypogyna
GTAATGACAGCGACGACTGTATACAGTTTAAACCTGGGACGCCAACCTTAGATGGGCAGTTGGCAACGTGACGGCGTACGGACATATGGGTCGGTGGCAGTTCAAGCTCAGCACCATGAAGTTCAAGGTTGACCTCGCCCGACCGCAGCACTACTACCCAATTGAGCTCCTACTCGGCCGAATTCCTCGGTCAGAGCCAACGATCGTCATGTCACCACCACACTTCCAATGGCCGCACATGGACCAGCAGGCGTTCATCAAGGCCAGCGATGGCGCCAACCGGGGGGGGGGGTAAAATTAGCAGCTGCAGCTTCTGCATGTGGAATTCCAAGGGCAACACCATCGTCGAAGTCGTGGCTCGGCACGGCGGTGGCGCCACCACTGTGAACCAACAAGAGGCCGCGGGTCTTGAGGACGGCCTCCGGGCCGTGCGAGCACGAGGTGGCCATGTGGTCGTTGCTTTCGTCGACTCGGAGCTGTCCACCGAGTTTTCACCCCACACGACGAGTCCCTGCGCAAGCGGGTGACCGTCATCACCCGGCTGCTACGGGAATTCGACGTGTGGGTGCTCCAACACGTCCCCCGGAAGTACAACCGTGTCGCTGACTTCCTGGCCAGCCTGGTGATGGACGACGCCGCAACCGCCCAGCTTCCTGGCGTGAGACGCAACCCTGGGGCGGACCTCAGCCTGACGCGCGAGTGGATCTCAAACCGCTGGCCCATGGCACCGTGGGAATGCGTTCCCCCGTACCAGCACGACGACACAGCCTCGATGTGAGTATCGAGACCTTGACCACAGCGGAAGGAACTATGTCGGCAAGGAACAGCAGAATCCGCGCTGGTCAGCTAGGAGTACCATGGATGGCACGCTTTCTTGCCCACATCGAAGGGAACCGCGATGCTCCACCACCGAAATGGAAGAAGGAGGACGCCGACGATTACACTGTTGTCGATGGCGTCCTGTGCAGGCTAACTGCTCGGTGTGCCTACCGCCGAGGGCCAGGTCCCGTCCGCCCAGTCATCACAGTACCCAGTTCCCTCCGACATATCCTGACTCTGGAGGCACATGCCGGCGTGACCGCATTTCATGGAGGCATCCGTGAAGCAATCGATAAGCTCTCGGCGACAGTGATCTGACCGGGTATGTATTCGGACGTCGTGACCTACGTACAGAACTGCCTGCATGCCAGCAGGCCAAGAACCCACGTTACCCGACGCATGCCCCAAGCGGCCAACCCCGCCTCGGACTCGCCCCGATGGACACGCTGGCGGTGGACCATGCCGTCCTAGGCGCATCCCCAACCACGCGCGGAAACAAGCACATTCTGGTTGTGATGGACTTGTTCACCCGGTTTCTCTGGTGTGTGCCCGTCGCCGACCGCTCTGCTGCTACCACCGCCTACGTGCTGAACGACTTCGTATTCCAGCCGTTCGGGACGCCGCGGGCACTGATATCGGACCAGGGAATGACTTTCTTAGGGTGTGCCAATGCCTCCTGGTGATGCACAACGTCAAGCATTACCCCCCGACGGCCTACCCGCCTCAAGCGAACGGGGTAGTGGAACGCACTAATGGCGTCATCAAGGAACGCCTGCGGGCGCTGGCACGCACACACGACGACTGGGATGAGCGGTTGCCCACTGTAACGTCGTCTTTCAACCGTATGATACACAGCGCCGCCGGGTATGCCCCTTTCCACGCTTTCTTCGGCCGCGAACCCTTTACGCCGACGGAGCGGATGCTCAAGCGGGGCCTGGAGCCCGAATTCGGCGACAGCGACGAGTTCGCTCAGAGGATGCTCCCGGAATTGGCCAAGATCGCAGACGAAGTTGCCGCCAGCAATGCACGAACACGCGCGTGGAACAAGGCGGCAGTGGACACCAGGCCCGCCAAAGACATCGGAGGCGGTGGTAGCCGTGCCGGCAATTACACCATCGGGAGTAAGGAGTGGCTGTCTGTGCCCGCCCCAAACAATTTAGTCAGCAGCTGGCGGGGACCACTGGTTGCCCTGTCCCGCGACCTGACATACCGACTCGGCATCCCCACCGGCGGCGTGTTGTCGGCGCCGGTTCACGCAAACCGTCTACGCCCGTACCGTCATGATGAACCACCACGGCAACTTCCCGAGGACGACATTGACACTTCCGGCACAAATTGGGACGAAGCTATGGAGCCACTCCTGCACCGGGGTGACCCCACCACCTATCGGACCACCAACTGGCGCGCCACCATGGTGCTGGGCTGTCGACGATCCGGAAATGATCTACAAGGCCGGCCTAAGCACGAGTGGAGGGTACTCTGCGACGATGGTGTGAAGCGCTGGACAGTGACACACAATGTGGACCACGAACTCATTGTCGCGTTTAACCACCGGGTCACCAGAACCGCCGACCTCGACGGCAACGAGGCATCGGTGCAGACAGTCGACGACCACCACGCTCCGGCGTGGTATGTCGGCGGCCGTCCCCGACCTACGCATCTTCAGCGGGAGCGGCAGGACAACGGCCACGACGAGCGAAGCGGGCGGCACGGTCGGCGTCAGCAGCAGCACCTTCGGGAGTATGGAGGCTACCAGCGCGGCGATACTGGCAAGAGGCCGAAAAATTCCGACACGGGGTACCTTGAGTCGTCCACCCAGCCGCATCGTTCACGCTCACAGTGGCCTACGCCGCCACCTTCTGATCGCGTTTCGTCCGTGTGGCGTCTTTCTCGACGCTGTGGGCACCCATGTCGTGGACGAATACATGGGCGACCGTAGACAGTGTCCGTTGACAAGCATGGCACTGATGGGCCGAAGGCATGAAGCTCAGCGCGCAGACGCTCAATTTCGTCCCGCTCGTCTCCCAACTCCGCTTCGAGGCGAGCGTTGCTGGCCGCAAGTTGGGCAATGTACCGATTTGCAGCCGGCTCGCGTCCCTGCGTGAAGGCCTCTCAAGCACCTGGCCTAGGCGCCGGGTGTGCACCTTCTACAGTATACTGTAGCATCTATATACTGTAGCATCTACGTAACTACCTAGAATTACTAGGGCAGAATTTCTGAATGCCCTTGAGCAACTTCATACCATACTATTCAGCGGCTATTTTCAGAGGCGATAAAAACATGGTGGGGTGTTGGTTGTGACCCCTCTTGTTATAAAAACCATCACATCGATCAGGAATGAATTTGTTGCAATGCACCTTTGGCCCCAACGCTGTTCACCCCATGCTCATCAATCTTTCAATGCGGCATTGTATATGCAATGGTGTTATCGTTGGTGCTGCCAGCCCGCTCGTGTACTTGATTTATTGCTCTCACCCAGAATTTAACATATTTATCGGGGTATTGAGTCAAGCGCTAATTGGCAGCAAGCCTATAGGTGGCACACACACCCGTTTGAGCTGTCTACACACGTCTGCAAGGTATATGTACTATCTGAAAAAATACGATTTCCTGTTCGTTTTGCATGCCAATGGCCAGCGGGAACTTCGACAAGCATAGAACACAGTCACGTAACTGTCGCAACCCATCGGTAGTGCATGAAATACTGCAATGCACCCTGTTTGTGCAGTAAAACTACCGACTCTTGTCCATGAAGCATAAGTAAGTCGCTATTGGCATAGAAGTGTCAATGCATAGTCATAAATGGCTTAACTGCAAAGAGTAACTAAAATCAAGTTCGGACAAAGCAAAACAGTTTCAACGTTCACAGAAGACCAGGAACAAGGAAATATCGACAAATGGCGTATATATTTTTCTTACCTCAAAAATATTTTTATATCGCGTTGAATACCCAGTATTTCTTATCAGGAGCCAGGCAGTGAATCTTGGCGATCGCCCAGTGTTCTTGTACGACTGCCGCGAGTACGTCGCTCGGTAGAGCGTGTGCTGGGAAAGGCATCGGTTCAATATCGCTTATATCAAATAGTCTCTAACAATTAATATATACGGGCGGTGCAGAAGTCCAGTTGCCGATGTGGCAGTTGGCCAGGCGATTTGCCAGTTGGCAAGTCGCTTGTATTTCAAGAGACCGTTGGGCTTTGTGGGCCCAGTCGGTCACTCTTGAAATAGCACCAGAAGCCGGACAGCATGAGCCGTCCAACACACTGTCGTGCAGTCACACCTTCCAGCAGCAGTGCATCCTGTTTGGTTATGAGCCCAAATACGACGGTGCCTCACGACAGCGTGCACCCACCACATCCTGCGTCGCAAGGAGCACGAACGCGAACGCTAGAAGATCGAGACGGCAACGACGCGGATGACGAGCGCGATGGGGCTTGTGGCAGCGACGGTGGTGTCGGCCATGCATCGAGCGACGTCGGACGCTCGCAACGCGGAGGGCGACAATGCTCACAGTCATCCAAGGTATCTGCAAAGCCACGGACACCCATAGCGAAGCGCCCCCGGGTGGACAAGGAGCGTCACAAGTCGAGCAAGCAACGGCACGGCTGTAGAGGCAACGGGTTGGACTCGCCAAGCAGACCGTCGAGCTCGCGCTCCTCGGGCTCATCGAGAAGCTCGTCAAGCTGATGGCCGAGGAGAAGGTGGCGATCGACATGACGCAGAACGAGCGCGACCAGCATGAGGAAGCGGGCTGCATCTCGTGTGACATCGGCAAGATGAAGCGGATGAGCTACAAGAGCACCAACCTGTCCCGCACGAGCACCACGTTTCGGAAGCTCATCGTGGACATTGGATTCATGAACAACACGCCCACACCAAGTGGCAAGACGTGCTACCTGGGCGCCATCGACGAGGGCTCGCGCTGGGTCTGGGTCATGCTGATGGACAAGAAGGGCGATGCGATTGAGAAGCTCATTGAGCTCGTGCGCACGACTGAGCGCCTCTACGACGTCAAGATCGCCATCATCTCGAGCGACTACGACAAGATGTTTGCAAACGCCAAGGTGGAAGCGCTGTGCAAGGTGGGCATCACTCAGATGCTCAGCCACCCGTACTGCCCCGAGGAAGTGTGCTTGGTCGAAAAGCTCAACTACGTGCTTCTCGACAAGACACGTGCAGTACTCACGGCGTCGGGCATGCCAGAAGCGCTCTGGGGTGAAGCCATTCAGTACGTCGCATACACCCTGAACCGTACGAGCTCCAAGGCGCTCAATGGTCACACACCATATTCGCGAGTGCACGGCAAGCCGCCGGACATCTCGCATCTCAAGCCGTTCGGGTGCCTGGCGCTACGTTTCGTGGACAAGAAGTACCGAGAAGGCAAGCTCAGTGCGCGAGGCATGCTCTGCGTCTTCGTCGAATACGACGGTGAGTCACGTGGGTATCGACGCATGGGGCTGCGGGACGGCAAGCTCTACTTGACTCGTCAGAAGATGATCAAGTTCTACGAGGGCAAGACCGTCTCCACTGACTACATGATCCAGCTCATCATGCTTGCGAGTGGCAAGTTAAAGGATGCCCTTCCACTGGCGATCCCATTCACCACGCTGCCCGTTCACGACGCTCATGACGAGAGCGTGTTGCAGATGGCGATGCCGAAGAACCAGGTTGGCGCTAAGATCTGCAAGACAAAGTGCCAGGACCACGAGATCGACATGAAGTCGATCGACGAGGAGTCGACGGGCCAGGAGGACGCAAAGGAAGACTCCTTGTCGGACGATGCCAATACGCACGAGACGCCGCAGGTGGTGCCAGAGGACACAGAAGACACCGTGGGCGTCAAGACACGCAAGGGTCGGAAGCGCAAGAAGCGCGACGTGTGCAAGAAGTCAACAGCCCCACTGGACGCCAAGGACGACGCCCAGGCGGACCTCGACGAAGCCAAGAAGCACGGGGCTAGCAAGATTGGCCCTGAGACCAAGGTGGAAGCCGAGATGGGTAACGGCTCCAAGAGCAAGAAGTTCAAGCTCAACAAGAGCAGGGATGCGGTGCTCGTTCGTCACAACAAACGTCCTCAGCGTTCCGGCAGCAAGCCGTCGTATGCCAACACGTGCTACGTGCTCCTAGAGGACTTTGGAGCGGGCGACATCCCCTCCACCTACAAGGAAGCCATGAGATCTAGCGACGCCGACGAGTGGACATGCGCGATGCAGGAGGAGATCAGCGCTCTTCATGCCAACAAGACGTGGCGCATCGTTCCACGCGTCGGAGGGAAGAAGACCATCGGTTGCAACTGGGTCTATAAGATCAAGACGGATCGCGAAGGCAACCGTTGCTTCAAGGCGCGGCTCCTTGTAAAGGGGTTCCAGCAAACACACGGCATCGACTTCGATGAGACCTACGCCCCTGTTATCCGCTTCGAGACGCTCCGCGCGATCCTGCTGTACGCGGCAGTGCGCGGCTGGAAGATGCGTCAGTACGACTTCGTTACAGCGTTCCTCAACGCGACTCTCGGCGGTGGCTTGGCCATTCACATGGAGCAGCCCGATGGGTTCGTCGAGAACGACAAGAGCTCAGTCTGCCTCCTGGTCATGACACTGTACGGCCTACACCAGTCACCACGGGAGTGGAACTCCCTGTTTCACGAGTTTGTCTGTGAACTCGGCATTCATCGCAATGAAAAGGACCACGGTCTGTACACGAAGACGGTGGGTGAGGCGATCGGCTCCAGGGACGTGGTCTTCGTAACCATCTACGTGGACGACATGATCATCCTCGGCGAGACGAAGTACGCGCTGCCCATCGAGAAGGCGTTCGTCGACCGTTTCAACATCAAGTCCATGGGAGACCTCAAGTTTCTGCTCGGTATCGAGGTGGACTACGTGCCAGGTCGTGTTCTCAGCTTCGCTCAGCCGAAGTTCACGGCCGACATCATTGCCAAGTACGGCAGCCTCGGCATGAACCCTGTGGCAACGCCTCAAGTGCTCGGTCGCGAACCCGAGGGCCACGAAGACAAGACTGCTGTGGTCAAGCAGCCGTGGCCTTATCGCAATCTGGTGGGCGCGTTGCAATACCTTGTCTCGGGGTCGCGCCTCGAGTTCGGAAACTCTGTGCGTACGCTGGCCAAGTACCTCAATTCGTACACCAAGGAGCACTGGAAGATGGCCAAGCGTCTTCTAAAGTATCTCGTCGGGACGCAGTCGTAAGGCCTCGTCTACGACTTGAAGGCGGCCAAGGCGTACGGCGGTGCAGAAGTCCAGTTGCCGATGTGGCAGTTGGCCAGGCGATTTGCCAGTTGGCAAGTCGCTTGTATTTCAAGAGACCGTTGGGCTTTGTGGGCCCAGTCGGTCACTCTTGAAATAGCACCAGAAGCCGGACAGCATGAGCCGTCCAACACACTGTCGTGCAGTCACACCTTCCAGCAGCAGTGCATCCTGTTTTTTCTTCAACGAGTTAGTTGCTGCGTCTCATGTAAACAACTAATAGTAGTGTCATAATCTCTTGTAAAAACACTCACCAATATTCCCACTCAAATCGACAAAGTGGTAGGTGGCGTATATATATTTCCACCACTGTATGTATTTATGCAAATGGGACATGGGGGCTTGGCCGGCGAGTTTGTCTTGATCCTGAACGAGTTTTACCTACACCGTCGTGGACAAGGTGCTAGCCAGCACCACATTTCTCTTTTTCATAATACCTTCTACTTCTTGGTCGTAGACCGGTTATCGCGCTTATTGGACACAGACGCTATAACTGGCCCACTGGCATGTCTTGGACCGTCAAGTAGAGCCCACGCTTGCTGTCGTTGGTCTTGACCTTGAGCGCTTTTACGACATAATCGAGAAAGAGGTTTGGAACGTCTACCAACATGGTCCAAGCGGGTACCCAGCTCGGGTCGGCTTTCATGCCAAGCCACTGGACTTGGATCTCAACGATCTTCGTCTGCTGGTTAATGTCGATGTCAGCAAACACTTGTACTTCGTAGCCCACCGCGTCGAACTTGATCGCATCGAGCATTTCCTTGGACAAGACGTCTGATACGTTGTAGTACATCTTAAGGCGCCGTGCGTAGCATTCGTGGACTTGACCCATCTCGATGTTTTTGATCGTGTAGACCCACGGCGTCTTAGTGTCGGCGACGACCCACGGCCCATCCCACCGATAGTGCGATTTCGGAAGGCTTGAGCTCTTCTTCAATACAAGTACGAAATCGCCAATTGAAAAGTTGGGAAACGCCGCATTCCCATTCTTGTCTGCGTCTTTCGCTTCTGTGACCGCACTTGCTCCTATTGGTCGATAATGTAGCAGCTGACGGATGGTCTTGCTTGTCAACGGCTAGCAGCGCTCGTCCTTCGAGATCTTGGTCACCATGGGTCCCCAGGAATACTCGTTGGCGTCGGCAAACGCGTAGACGAGCTTGGCCGGGTCGGGGTGGGAGAGGACGCGGCCTTCTGCGATGGCCGTTTTTTACGGCTAGGAATGAGTCGTTGAGCTCTTTTGTGAAAAAATCAGGTGCCAAAGGGATACGATAGAGCTTGGTCGCAGTCAACGCCTTGGCGTCAAGCTTGCTCGTCGTGAGCGCGTTTTGGAGCGGAGCGATCGATTCGGTAAAGCGAGGGATGTGGCTCCGCTCGCGCATACAAATTTCATAAGCTCGCCGGCTGTCTACGGCTGAGGCACGTTGACGAGGGCTGCGATGCGAACGGGATTGTGGCTGAAGCCGTGGCTGGTGATGATGACCTTTTCACACCTTTTGATGGAGTGGAGACGAGCGAACACTTGGCGGGGTTCGGCTTAAGCCTCACTGAGCTGCAGACCGAGAAAATGTAGTCGGTTGTCTTGATGAGGTCGGCTTTCGCTTTTGCGTACGCAATGATGTCGTCTCGTACAAGCCCGTCTTGAACAGGTCCATGAGAGTGGCTTGGCAGTAGGCTACGGAGCCCTTGCCGTCAGTTGGAAAACTGCTGTGTGCGCTTAAGTAGGTGCTGCGGTCCGTCCGGAGGGGAAAATGGCTTGGGCATCGTTGTAGAGGGGAAACTGCCAATAGCCTTTAAAAATGTCGAACGTGGCAAAACACGTGGCATCCCGCAGGTAGGACACGACGACGTCCGAATTCGGCATTGGCCATTCAGTCTCAAGGCATTGGTCGCTGGCGGCACGCAAATCGCCTGTCATGCGAAATTGCCGCCGGCCATTGGCGTCGAGACCAGGCTTGTCGGCAATGAACGGCGGCGATGACACGAGCTATCCGGGTTGTAGTACATAAGCCCGGCAGTGACGCACTCGTCGATATAATCAGTCAAGAACAAGCTGTGCGTCGCTGAGAGACGCGCGAGCCGCAGTTCGAGGGCACAAAGTTGGGCTTGAGGCGGACGAGCATAGGCGGCACGTTCACTGGCGGGTCCAAACCGATGGTGATTCGAAAGATGTCGAGATACTTGCCCAGGAGCTTCTGGAATTCTCCGCGCCTTCGTCGCGCCAGCCCGCTTCCTTCGCCTGGACGAACTTCCTAGTCAAAATGATCAAGACTTGGACACGTTGAACCTCCAACGGGTTTGGCTGAGGCATGCAGAGTCCTTCGCCGTCGTGTTCAAATTTCTCGTCGCGCAGCATGTGCAGGACACCTATCCGTCTTTGACCGTTGAATGTTGTGGCGGTTTCTAAGTCTCAGCTTTTGGCCATCCCGCGCGCCTAGGCGAGGAGCGTCTGAGCGTCGTACCCGAGGGTCTGCATCACAAACTTAGACAGTAAGATGTCACTGCAGTAGTCAGGCATGGTGCCTTCTTGGATCAAGCATTCGGAGTTGGTGAGGAGGAGAGGCGCCGCTTCGATCGAAAAACGCAACGACAACGAGACCCGGTTCTTGAGCATGACAACCTTGCAGTCGAACAAGAGCATCTCCGTGGGTCCGCTGTCGATTGGCTCAACCACGAGTTCATGCCTGTTCGCCAATGCGTTTGGACGAACGCCGCCGTGATCTCAGAAACGTCCGCACCGGAGTCCAAGATGGCCCGAATGGGCAGCCCCGCGCCCGGGGCTGTCCAAGCAAGCGACCAAGAAGTCGGCGCTGTTGTCTTTGGTGGACACAATTTGGTGTTGGAGCTTGGCACGGCTGCGGCCTTTTTTCATTGCGTTTCTGGCTCACGGCGTCGATGAGGGCTTGGACCTCGCTCTTGTCGGAGATCTTGGGACACTTAAACACAGTGTGCTCGGGGTCGTTGCACTTGAGGCATTCAAAGATTGGTGCGGCGCTTCTTTCTTGTCCCTTTCGTTTTTCTTGGCCATCTCCTGGTTCTGCCGCTCTTGTCGCCCCGGCTACCGTCCTTTTTGCCAGGCGGCTTCGACTGCTGTATGTCTCGAAGCGTTTCCGACTCTTGGCTTTTTCGCCATGTCACCAGGCACAGCTCCCAAACCATTTCAATCGCATTGTCCTTTCACCGCAACTTCTTGTGGGCCTCTGTTCGGCCCTTGGTCGACGGCTTAAACACAATGCGCAAGGAGCGGTTCGTACCTGGACATATTCTCGTCGTGACCGAATGTATATCCGCGTGACGTGGCCATAGAGACAAGTAAAGTGGTCGAGGAAGTATAAGGCACTTTTTTCTCTGGTAGGGTAAAATCTCGCATAATATGATGCGATAAAATTACGAAGGTATTATGAATTGACGGAGCACCAAGAGAGTGTAAGAATTAAAATATACATTAAACAAAATTAGAATCCGATTCAATCTGTGATATCGCCCAAACGTAGCAGGAAAGACCGAAAGGAAACACTGGACACTGTGGGACTTTGTCCAGTGTGCCACTTCTGGAGACTTGACCCTAGGTGTTGGTTCAGCACATAAATTATTACACTTTTCCGAGGTAAATGCTTTATGGTGTCGCTTACTTGGCACAGCGTTTTTTCTTAGGGATAATCGTTAGGGCATGCAAAGATTTCCATTGAGCACCTGCCATGTTCAGGGCGGTACGATGTAATGAGTATTATCTGATGTGATGTTGTGGATTCCATTTTAGCTGTCGAATGCATGCAAATTTGTACATTGTTCATCCGCACATCCCTTCAAACGTGTCTACAGTGTTCCACCAAATACATCGGCCTCTGGGATGTTTGCTCACTGTGCCGATCCCACCATGGGTTGAAGAG